>SNQN01013915.1:0-11910 GCA_008642245.1 Bassia scoparia | reverse complement strand
AATTTCTTCAAAAACTATATTCGAAGAGTAAAAAAAGCACTGATATCATTGACAAAATATATTGTATTCAATGGAATAAAATCATTATTAATTAATCAAATATCAAATCAATGAACAAAAAGAGTATAAAATTATATAGTAGTATTTCCATAATGGAACGAAGGGACTATAAAATTATAGTAGTATTTCCTTTAGTATAAAAAAAATCAACTCCTTACATGCACTTTAATAAGTTCATTATACTCCCTCCGTATCACAGTTCTCGCAACACTTTCTAAAAGCGGGTGTAACACAATTCTAGCAGCACTTGTCCTTTTTTCTATTTTTGGTAAATTTTAACCATGATTTTACTAAAATACCCTTACTAATCCACTTAACCCAAATCATAAACACATCATCAATGTGTTAATTTTCCCCTCAAATGTAATCAATCTCTAATTATTCCCACAAAAATTAAAACCCCAACCACCCCATTTAACCTACTGATTCCCCAACTACCCCAATTAATCACCAAAATTAAAACCCCAACCCAGTATGTCGATCATTTTCCCCTTTCATCTTCATCACACTTTCTCTCTCCTCATCTGATCAACCCAAAACCCTACAATTTCTTTGTCTCGGTTCTTCAATTGAACTGATTTCAGCTCAACGAAACCCTTATTTCATTCTCGTCCTTCCAATTCTCATCGTTTTGCTGATTCTTTTCTGCGATTCGAGATCATTCCTCAAACAAGAACCCTAGCTCAACCTCGGTGAGTCCCTGGATCTCTCTCTCTTTTCTTAAACAACGATGGTTGAACTTAGGCCCTTGCGTTGTGCGTACCATAATTCGAAGGATGTTGTTGAGAAGAAGATGCTTAATTTCTTCATTGATTTGTTCGAATTTGGGGTAGTGGATGCTTTGATGAAATTTTGCACCTCTGGCTCAGTCCAAAAACACCTGACAGTTACGAGTGTGTTGAACAGTGAAGGACTGAAGGTGATGCTGATGTGTGTGCGAGAAAGAAGAGTAAGAGTGGGCCAGGGGAGAGTTCGAAGGAAGGAGCGATGAAGGAAGGGAAGCAGAAACATGTGAGAGGGTGTGATTACTGCTCTCTTTGTGTCCTTGCACCCTGCTCTCTTTGAGTCCCCATTTTGGTTATGTTGCACATTCAAATGATGAAGGAACTCAACTCATTGTGGATGTGACATTATGTTGCTGCCCCTCCAAACTCTCAAACATGCTATGGTGCATAATTGTACACTATTGCAGATGATTGGTTGAAGTTAGAGGAAGGTGACACATAATGTTACATTTATTTGAGATAGATACCATTTGATAGATTATTTTTTGAACACAAAAACCATCACTAGTTTTCATTTCATTTCATCCATTTTATAGAGAACAATAAAAGCAATAAAAGCATACAAAAACTTCATAGTGGCCAAACTATTTCCTATACACAAGTGGCCTTCAACTTCATATCTTACAAGTGACATTTGATACTTAATCCTACTTACTCCTAGTTATTCTGTTCCAATTCTGGTTCACTGCTTCAATCGGATTGAGGTAGTCCACAACCTCCTGTATGATGTCCTCCTCTACTTCAAGTGGTTCTTGCAATTCTCCTATTCTGTCAAGCCTTCTCTTGTTATTGTGTGGGATCTTGTAGTTGTTACCCCCTTTGTCCTTCAAAGCTTCCACCATGAAATATTGTAGTGGAATCCATGCATATCTCATTTTGTCTAGATCAAAGTCATCATGTGCCTCCTTTACTTTCACAATTAAATCATCAATGTCCTTAGGGAAAGTATGGTTTTGTAGACTTTGTAAGGCCATGAATAATGCTAGGTCAAGCACAATGAAATCGGGTGACTGAGTTGGTTGGTTAATTAGGTGAATGTTGAAACCTTCTTTTGAGGCTTCCTCCCTCCAATTAGGATCACTGTCACTAATGTAAGCCCTTGCATTATCCTGTTGAATTTCAATGTCCTTTGAGAGCCATTCAGGCCATTTTTCCCTTATGTATGGCAATACATTGTTGATCAACATTTCTCTTGTGACATTCTGGTTGACATTAGTGCAGACTTCGTTCTCCAAAGTTCCTGCTGCTTTGTTCTTGCTGTTCTTCTTTGCCCTCTCTTAGAAAACAAATGGAAATATGCCTAATTTTTCATTAAATAAGCAATTGCCACCTTCATCATAGACTGGTCTGCAGGTCACTTCCTTGAACATAATCTTTACTGAGAAATTTTTGTTTTTGGTGCTCCTATATGAGTAAGCTTCCTTTGGCAACATGTAAAACCTCCTAGTCCCAGGGTTAAAAAAGAATCACTTCTCATCTATGTGGAATCTTCTTTCCATGTCAACAAATCTTGGTTTCAGACCCTCATATGATGGTTCAATGTGTGCAAGTACCCATTTCATTCTCTGAATCTTTTTTACATCTAAAACATTAGGGTGATTGGCTGATGTGTGTGCTCTTAACTTACCTGATTTGATGAGCCGATGGATGTGTGAGTGAGACACTTTGAGAGCAGCAGCATAAGATCTTGTTGTGCCGCTCAGATTCAAGGGTACAGATGCAAGCCACACTCCTTTGTATTTGCATACTTGGGTGGTCTTCCAACTCTTAGCTTCCCTGTTTCTTGTTTCTGACATCAGGCACCCCTCATTTGCAATTGCATGCCTAGCAGCAGCCCATAATCTAGACATAGGTGTTTTGTGAACCCCATGTTCTCTAGCAACCTTTCTTTGAGCACCATAAGGGAGAATACCTCCTACTTGGATGTTATAAAGTGACAAGATTATGCTATCTTTCTTCCTTTGAGTTAAATCTTTGCCATCTCGGATCTGGAACTGATCATCACTTGTCTAACCTGTAGATGATGCTACTAGCCCCTCTTCCATCAGTAGTTGATCAATCGAGTAGAACCTCTCAAACTCAATTTTGCAAGGAAGGAGATGATGAAGATGCTGCAAAAGTTTCACTTTGTTTTTTTTTTTTGGAAAATTGTAAAACTGTAATTAAATTCACTTAGGGTGTGCTGGTGTAGTGATGAGTTTTTTTTTTCGGTAGGATGAGCAAATGAAATCTTTTGGGTATGATGAATGATGTAATGAATGGGTATATATAAGCGGGTTAGATTTGAATGAAATGACATTTGAAATGAAATTGTTGGAAGAAAATTCAATTTTTGGCAAAAAAAAACCTATCAACTTCTTTCTTATTACACGGTGAAAGGGAAGTTGTACCACATGGATGTCCTTTAATTTCCCCATTTTGTCTCATTCTACTCAACAACTTCCGTCCAAATTTTTGTTTTAATCACTCACTTTCTCTCTCATACTTTACACCTAAACAATATTTAGGAAGTTAACATTTGCTAATACAAGTGTTGCGAGAATATTGATACGGAGGGAGTATATACCTTTAATTTCAAAAGAAAAAAGTTCATTATATTTACATGAGTTGGTTGCACAGTTGTTGCAACTTTGTTTTTATAAAACAAATTTTTTTATAAAGAAAACTATTAAATGTTATATCTAATGATTTTATCCAGTACTTTATTTATCAATATACAAATCTATTTACTTAAACAAATCCTACTCCCAATAACTACCACATACCCCTCCCAAAATATCTCCCTCAAAAAATAAATCACCCACAATTCTTCCCTCCAAAACCCCGCTTTTCATATTTCTCCTCACCCCTTCAAATTTTCCCTCCCAAATTTCCCTCCCATCCCCACCTTATTAATTATTAATAATAATTATTTATATTTATTAATGCATATAAAATGTAAGAAAAACATTTAATTAAAGTTAATAATTGTAATATGGGTAAAACTTTAAGCATTTATTAATTGATATTACCTATATTAATTCTATTTATTATCACAAATAAAACTTTATTATGAATAATCACATTTAAAAAAGATTAAATTTTGATTTTTATTTACTCCTTATGTTCCATGAAGACTGTACATTTAGTATTCATACGCTCCCAATGCATGTTTTGTTATGGTTATCCATCAATATATATATATATATATATAATATATTATATATATATATTATATAATATAATATATATATATATATATATATGGGTTAGGATCCAATGAGAAGTACCCTTAAAATGAGAAGTTGAGAAGCAAATCTTGGCCCTTGATTTTAAGCATGGACGGCTAGATGTGCATAAGTTTTATAGTGAAGTGCACGAATTTCATGAATGTGCATTTTTTTATGAATTAGCACATTTATGTTATAAAATATGCACATTCATGTATAAAATTATGCACATTACTTTTTAGTGAAATAAATCTTGACCCTCTATTCAAATCCAACCATCAGGATTGCTTCTCACGCTTCTCATTTTAGGGTTCCTTCTCATTTGATCATAATTATATATTATATTTAATATAATATTATATATATTATAATATAATATATATATATATATATATATATATATATATATTATATATAATATATAATTATATATATTATTATATATATATATATATTATATAAAGTGTAATAATTGACTATTAATATCTACTCATTTAGTGAATCGAACCAAAATCTCACATGATTATATTTGTTCATATACATTGATAGTTATTTACAAGATTCCCTCCACTTATGAATAGTATAATAAACAATGATTACATTTTCAAGGAACGGAGGGTGTATAATATTTTGTATTTTATTTAGAAGTCAAGCATTTGCTCGGGTATTATTTAGTGACTCTTCCTAATTAAATTTGTTCCCTTCTTTAAAAAAATTCCAAAAAAAAAACTAAAACTTAGAAGAAACGTGAAATGTGCAACCTAAAATTGGGGGAAAAAATGAATCGAAGAAAAAGGTGAAATTTGCATCCCAAAATATACTTCCACACCCAAGGACATATTTTCCCTTTTCACAATACGATTTTTTTTAATGGTGTTTCTAAATACGTTTGTCATCTACAATTATTCGTACGTACAAATTTTATCGATATATATATTTCATTTACTAAAATATATAACATTAGGTATTTTCAAATGTTCGTTACAGATTAACAATATTTTTATATAACAAACAAAAAGTGTTATATTTATTCATTTAACAAAATATATATGAAGAATATATATATATATATATATATATATATATATATATATATATCCCATGAGAACTCGCATGTTCTACCTTTTTACACTTCATGTTCTACGTATGTAGTTTTTATGTTCTACAATTTTATACTTGATGTTCTGCGATTTTAGTCTATATATATGTTATATAGTTTTAAACTTTATGTTCTACAATTTAACTTTCATGTTCTACAATTTTAATCTACATGTTCTACAAATTAGCTTTTATGTTCTACCCTTTTGTCCTTTCTGTTCCACATTTTTTGACAATTTTCTCTATCCTTCACCACCGAGCACCGACACCCCCTCTACCGAGCCCAAGCCCAACCCAACCACACCCCACCACCGAGCCCTAGCCCAGTTGTGCCCCACCAACCCATCTACATAGAGCTGGGCAAGTGCGACACGGCCCGCCAACTCGAATCGAAATCGACCCTTTATTAAAGGGTTTGGGTAAGCATGCTTGACCTGTTTAAGTTATTGGGACGACACGACACAAGTCGCATAATAAACGGGTCAGGTTAGGATTGAGCCCTTCAACCCGTTTAATATTAGGTAATGCTTAGGTTTTATTTCAATTCATGTGAATAAAATTTGGCCTAAATTGTAAAGGCCCAAAGAATATCTAAGTTGTAACAGCCGCACTATTTAAGCTTAATTGCTAGGTTAAATTTCTCTCTCTTACATTATTCACTTACACTTTCACTCTCATCTCTCACTCAGTCACTCTCTGCCCTCTCTCATAATCTCAGTCACAACTCACAAACTTACAATACAATCGCACACTCTGTCACTCTCACTCATTTTCACTCAATTGAAGGCTCGAACTCTCGTTCCCCTCTACTCTCATTGGCTCAAGTCTCTCGTCTCCAACAAGGGCAACAACAGTAGGAAATTTCTCATATTCAAAACTTCAAATTAAAAATCTGATTACTTGTTTTTTTGATTTTTTTTGTAGTTATAATGTTTTGTTTGTAATTGTTCTTCATAGTTGTTAATCTTGTGTTTAGTACTTTGTATATTGCTCGATTTAGATTCTGAATTATTTATAAGGTTCATTCCGTTCATATTTTGCTCGATTTATAATTGTTAATCTTCATAGTTGATTGTTGAATATATGTTCTGAATTATAGTCATATAGGTTTCGAATATTATTTGAATAATGCTGATTTATAATGCTCGATTAGTCGATTCATATTATTCTGAATATTGTTTTGAGTATAATGTTGATTTATAATGCTCGATTCATAATATTGTCCTGAATATAATGCTGATTCATAATATTGTTCTGCTCGATTCATCATTTCATATTATTATAGTCATATAGGTTCTGAATATTGTTGAATAATATTGTTCTGAATTATTCATATTTTGTTGATTTATAATGCTGTGATTATTGTTTGAATATAGTCATGGCGAGCCCAAGCCTGTTGAAATTGTCAACTCTGACAACGAGGTGGAGGTCGGTGACAATGGAACTCCTGATACAACAGCAAAGGTTAAGCCTAATTTGATCGGTAATGTCTGAAAACGCCATAGAAAGTTCACTTCATCTGTTTGCAATCACTTTGTTATGATAGATGAATTAGATAGTAATGGAAGAATGCAATGTCGATGTTTGAAATGTGGGGTTAAGTACATAGCTGAAAGTAGTTATGGGACTAGGAATATGATTAGGCATCTCAAGAGTTGTAAGGGAGCGGTTTATAGGGATGTTGGTTAAATGATCTTGCAATCTAATGCTTCTGGTAGTGTCGAAACTAGAGCTAATGCTTTTAAGTATGATGAATTTTGTGAATTACTTGCTCTTGGCATTGCTAGACATAATATTCCTTTGAATTTTGTTGAATATGAAGGTGTTAGGGCTATTTTTTCTTATTTGTGTCCTTAGGTGAAGCATGTTTCTAGACGTACTATAAAGTCTGACATCATGAAAATGCATGCTAAGGAAAAAGAAAAACTTAATGAGGTCTTGAAACGTGCCCCCGGTAGAATTGCAATTACTTCTGATTGTTGGACTTTAATTACTACCGTCTACCGATGGGTATATTTCATTGATAGCTCATTTATTGATGAGAATTGGCGTTTGGCAAAAAGGGTTTTAGCATTTTCTTTTCTCCCCCCCTCCCCATAATGGTGTTGCATTGGCTGAGAAATTAACTTGTTTGATAAAACAATGGGGGATTGAGAAAAAGAATTGCTTCCATCACATTGGATAATGCCTCTTTTAACGATTCTATGGTTGAAACATTGAAAGTTGACTTGGATTTGGTGTCTAATGGGGATTATTTTCATGTCCGTTGTTGTGCACACATACTTAACTTGATTGTGCAAGAAGGTTTAAAAGAAATTGGTGAAGCTGTTGTGAAAGTTAGAGAATGTGTCAAGTATGTTAAGGCTTCTCAAGGTCGTAAACAAAAGTTTCTTCAATGTGTGCAACATGTGAGTCTTGATAGTGTTAGGGGTTTAAGACAGGATGTGCCGACTCGTTGGAATTCCACCTACATGATGTTAGATAGTGCTTTGTTCAACAAGAAAGCACTCATCCACATGAAAGCAACGGATGCAAATTTTGTTCACTGTCCAAATTTTGATGAGTGGAATAGGATTGAAAAAATTTGCAAGTTTCTCTGTATTTTTCATGAATTCACTCAATCCTTTTCGGGCACAAAGTATCCCACCTCGAACCTCTATTTTCCTAATTTCCTCAGGGCGGGTTAGATTGTTGTTGAAAGACAACATGAGCAGTTCTGATAGATTTCTCAAGACAATGACAGGAAGAAATATGAGAAATTTGACAAATATTGGTCTGATTATAGCACTATCATGGCAATTGCTATTGTTTTTTATCCTCGATACAAGATGCAAGTAGTGGAGTGGGCATATAAGAAGGTGTAATAGAGCACAACTGATTTTGAGTTGGATTTATTTAGGGGAAAATGTTTGCCTTGTATGATGATTATGCTACTGCTGCCCAAAAACTACCACTACTCGTCAGAATCGAAATGCATAAACTGATGTCAATGCAGCAGAAGCTAAAGATAGCTATATGTAGGTAATTTACTCTATTATGCTACTGTTATACTTTGCTGTAATTTTTTGTTTGACACAAAGTTGTTATAATTGTTTATAATTTGCTGTTGCCCTGCTGTAATTGAATTATACATTGCTGTAAGTTGTTAAAACTGATCTGGTGGTTTTTTTCTTGCCTTTAGTGCCTTCCTGACTTCTATAGTCTTGCTGGAAGTTATTTTAAAGCTTTTTTTTACAACAACATATTAAGTAAGCAACATGTTAAGTAATGGTTCTTATTTTCTTCTTTTTGTTGGTTTCAAAGGATTTTGATGAGTATGAAAACAATTTGGGTCCCACTTATGACAAAAATGAGCTTCAAAAGTATTTGGAAGAACAAAAACTTCCTCACACTTGTGCCGTTAACGTGTTAGAGCATTGGAAAGCCCTTCAAGGTCGATATCCCATTGTTTGTAGAATGGCAAGAGATATCTTAACCATTCCGATCTCTACCGTTGCATCCGAGTCAACGTTAAGCATTGGAGGTAGGGTGCTAGATGCTTATAGAAGCTCACTGAATCCGGACACTGATGGGTCTTTGATTTGCCTAAGGGATTGGGTATTTCATAAAGGTAGAATATATTTTAATTCAATTTAAATTATTTATTGATTAAAATAAATAAATGTTTTATTGTTTTGTATGGATAGATCCCATTGAATCAGATGTGGAGGAGCTTTGCACTCAAATTGTGGAGGCTAATTTAGAAGATGAAGTTCCTCATGGGAGTTCCGGAAATGAAGCAATGGAAGCCTAATTTATAACTCTGCCTTTAGTTTGTAATTTGAACTATTTAAGTATTTTCATTGTTGTTTTATGTTTTAATTATGTTTCAAGACTTTGAACCATTTGGATGGTGAAGACATTGTTGGTTTTGTGATGTGTGAGTGAGTTTGTAAACTCACTAAGTCATTGAAGACTTTTGGATGGTGATGATTTATTAAATATTAATCAAAGTATCAAACAAATTTGTTTGATACTTTGATTAATATTTAACTAGTATTTGGTGCACGCGATGCGTGCTTGCATTTTTTTTAAAAAAGTTATTACGTTATGGGGGGAATTATATTTATATAGCATAGTTTGTAAACGACTATGAATTAATTTAATACACATAGTACTATAAGCACGCGATGCGTGCAATCAGTTTTAAAATTAAAATTAAACAAATATTTAATTAAAAAAAAATCACGTAATTGGGTACAATTTCAAATTAACAATGGCGGTGAGTTATTAAGATTTTCGAATTTTCGATGCAATTTTTTCCTTTCAATTGAATCTCTCTACAAAGAGATTAAATGATTAATTACATTGACATACAATTAGTAATATTGAAATACATAATAAATTAATAGATATTTAATTCAATATGATTTTAATAATAATTTGCAATGATTAACTGATTCATGTGAAAAAAATAGTATATGTAATTAATGTATTTATATTTGTATTTTTCATACTAATTAATTAAACATTTTTCAAAATAATTTGCAATGTTTAAGTGATTCAATGAAATAAATTAGACAATGTAATTAATTTATTTTTATTTGAATGTTTTTACATCAATTAATTAAARTTTCTTTTTTTATTTATTATGGAAAGTACAAAAAAAAGAAAATTTATATTTTTTAATTAAGGGCAATTAAGTCTTTTATATCATTAAGGGTGTTTACGTCTTTTAATAGGGGGGACACCATTGCTCCCCCCTTGGCTTATATAATAGAGATAAATTAATACTTGACATGTTTAACCACTTGAACTGTTAAACATTGAATTTCCTCTTAGGTGGGTTACACGGGTTAACCCGGGTCGTGCTCAGGTCACGGGTCTCAACCTGTTTAAGTTGTTGACTCGACACGAAATCGTCACAGCACGACCCTTTACCCACCTCTTCATCTACATCACCTCCCACCACCGCACTACCACGACCACGCCCTCAATCGCATATCATAACCACCCTTAGGGCAAGATTATCCCAAGACTCCAAGACTCCCCTCCAGACTCTGCCACATCAGCTTTCCACTAACTTTATACTTTTAAGACTCACATCAACACTCTCTACATTTTCATACTTTATCCCAAGACTCTAACCAAGACTGTCTTTATTCTTTTTAAAAAAAACTTAAAATGATATAATAAAATTATTTTTTCCATTTGTATTTTATACTCTTTTAATAATTATATGATACTATTTTGGAGTACTAATACATGTAATTTTTTTAATTACATATTTATTTATACTTATTTTTAAATTGATTTTAATTTTTTACATATTTATTTATTTTAATTTATTTAATTTTTTTATTTTAAAATAATTTATTTTTTAATTTAATTATTTTAATTAATTTATTTTATTTTATTTATTTTAATTTATTTTAATTTATTTTAATTTTTTATTTTAAAATAATTTATTTTTTAATTTATTTTAAGTAATTAAGTTTAATTTATTTTAATTACATATTTATTTATTTTTTAATATTTATTTAATTTCATGTACTAATACATGACATATTTATTTATTTTTTAATTAAAAATGTCAAATTTGATTTTTTTTTTTTAAAAAGTAAAAAGATCCAATCGATATTGGACAAGTGTCCAACAAGAGTCTTGAGTTGGGTCTTGAAAAACAAAACCCAACTCAAGACTCCATAGAATCTTGAGCAAGATTATTGCATGAGACCCACAAAAGTCTTTAATCAAGACTTCATCCAAGACTTGCAATAATCTTGCCCTTAATTGAACCCATCGAACCACCACCCTCAACCACACCAAACCCATGCACCAACACTCTCAACCAAACTTAACCCAACGCATAACACCTACTAAACTGAACCCAACGAACCACCTCACCAGCATTCTTAATAGCATACCACAAAATCCCCCAACCACGAAATCAATCCCAAAACCACCAACGCACAAACCTTCGACCGAAGACCCTAACGAAAAAAACCCTCGATCAAACCCAACAAACCCTAACCACCAGCCCAGATCTACTGCGGCTATGCAGAGACCAATTCGGCGGTTCTGCCATGATGTAACGGCTAATCTAGTGCGGAGATGGTGTAACAATGTAGTGGTGGAACTGGTGCGCGATGGTCACGGTGGAGAGAGCAAGGGTTGAGGAGGAGAGAGAAAGGCTCGGTGCAGTGCGTGGACCGTGGTGGTTGCGACTAAACAACGAGGCTAATCGATTTAGGCGGTTACGTGTTGGTGGTCGTGGTGGTCCGTAGATGCTATGAGGGAGGAGAGAGAAAGTGTGAAAGATGAGAGAGAGGATAAGGAAAGGGGCAGGGGAGAAAAGAATTTGAAAAATTGAGTGGTTAGGATCATTTTGTGTTTAAATGGAAGGTTGAGATTAAAGTTCTCATAGTTTTCATTCTAAGGTCGGCTCTCATATGCATATGAACCTAACTCACTCTCTCTCTCTCTCTCTCTCTCTCTATATATATATATATATATATATATATAGAGTCAGGATCCAGTGAAAACCACATGTTATATGAGAACGTGAAAACCAAAATAAGTGGGTACATTTTAAATTTTAAGGGGTACTGTAGGACGTGGGCCGCGCCCTCGCGTATAGCGGGTGCGCGGCTTGGTACTACATCGAGGTGCTTGTGCGTGGGCTTGAGCCACGGATCCCGCACGTGAGTGCGTTGGGGTAGTGTTGTCGAGTAAGGGGAGTCGCCACCGTGCCTAGAAAGGTTATTCACGGACGCCCG
>SNQN01013914.1:0-11912 GCA_008642245.1 Bassia scoparia | reverse complement strand
AGGGAAATCCCTTTTAGTTTGTTGCGATGATGGTGAGTAGTTTTCTTCAATTTTGGAACTTAACTTATTGAATCAGGAGACGAAAACCCTGTTGAAGTTTTAGGATATTTGATGTGCTTTACTGCTTTAGCAACTAAATTCTAATTTTTCTACACGAAATAAGAATGCAGACCTTATTGAAGTTTTTTTATGCTTCTTTTTTCCTGAAAACTTAAACCACCATTGTCTGCACTAACTAAATGTGTTAATTGGTGCGGCGTTGTTAGGAAAGAGCATATCAGAATAACTGATGTATTCCACTATTTCTTAACCTCTTCATTTTAGCTTAATTACTGCTATCCATGTCCGACCCTTAACCCTTTGATATGAAGTGAGTCGCAACACCTAACAACAGCTCTTTGATTGATGCCCATGTAGCTTGAGTTTTCCTCTAAATTTATATATACATTAAAATCGAACTCGATTCATTTGATTTCGTGAAGGTCCTGATGCTTTAAGGATTAAAATTAAGAATTTGATTCATTTCTATTTACACAGTTTTTTGAGTTGCATTTATATCGTGAGAGTAATAGTAATCACTAATCTGAGTATACATACTTTTTCAGGAGAAGACATCAGCATATGTGTATGCCTAGCAATCTTAATTTCGCTGTTTAAGGAAGAAGGTATGCCATTATCTCGTTTTCTAGTGAGGCACAGRGAACATTCACACGCGCACACATGCACATATGCACATTTACATACTCTTACCAATTTTCAAGTATGTAATTTAAACTAGTTTTATGACATCTAAATTCGGATGGAGGTAGTAGAAACTGAAGAGCTCGTTAATTTTGCTTTTGCGCTTCTGCAAACACTACTTGGCGTACTTGCCCCCCTGACATCGTTGTTGTAATAACTTCTTTCTCGGTGTTGCTAACGTGCAGGATCCTTTGATGACGGGAAGTCTTTTAAAGCAACCCAGATTACTAAGTTAGATATGAGGAGAAGACTTGTGTACATGTGAACATATGTCAATTTTCTACGAAGGGCTCGCCTTCAGAGGGAATTTGAGGCAGGTTTTTATTATTCTTATACTGAAAACAGCCTAAGTCTTAACAATAATTTTCTGTAATCCAATGATTCCAAAATTCATTGTTCAAATTGTATCAAGCAATCATTCTTTTATAACAATGGTTAACATAACAAGTTAAATTTGTCTTTAAAAAAAGGAGTTTTCAAAATAACCGTACAAATTGTTATCCTCACATAATTTCAAGATCTATATATATATTTAAATTAATAATGTGTATTCACCCTAACAGGGAGTTTTAACATATATATATATATAAGGAAAACAGATTACAACCTCGGATGTTATAATTACAAAGATGCATAGCAAATTACTCTATCACATGTATGAGCTATTCCCATCGATTTTAATTATGATAAAGGTGATATACCATATATTGAGTTTAAACTAAATTAAACTTTACAATTCGTTTGCGTAGACCGTTCACATAAATGTGAACCCAAATAAAATCACGTGACATTTTACAACTTCTCCGATTCATCATATCCACATTTATTCTCTCTTATTTCTCTGTTTATCATTTTCTTTGTCATTATCTTTCTTTTCTCTCTCTTCATGTTTGAAAATAGTATGATTCATTCTCCATCCACTCCCATAAAAGTGAGTAAATAGTTTTTTATTGGCCAGACAACTTTGCTACTATGGAAACGTTTATTTTATGTTATTTTTTGCCTAAAAAAAATTCTTCTTTTTTGACAAACTGAACGTGCCGTGCTATGCACGGTTAATTATAGTAATGCACCAAAGTATGAAGTTTGGAATAAATATTGAATTGATTTATAGTCTTTAATGAAAAATTCTGATTTAACATGAATTGAGAACTTTTTCTGATATTTATCCATTTATCCTCTAATTTTCAAGATATGCAAACAAAGCGTATGATATAAAATAATATTGTCATCTTTGTTAACTTGTTCTCACAACAATTATGATACGGCTTATTGTAAGCCCAAGTCTATCAAATATTGTTAAGGAAACAACATTAAAGAAAACTCGACTTGTAATCGAGTACTTTATTTCCTTAAACCCATGTAATACCCTTAGTTAATAAAAACAATAAAAGCCTGATATGATCCCTTTTAAAGTAAGCAGATAATCAGATTCTTAATGCAAGAATTGGATCATTGCACCAAACAGTTTATTACTTATAACCAACCGCTAGTAGTATTGTACAGACAATTTTAACTTATTACATTTTTATATGTATTACCTCACCTATATTATATTCCAATCAGCATTATACTATGACTTGCTTACTGTCTACTAGAAAAGGCGTTACATCTTGTGCAACATTGTTCTAATAAATAACGAAATAATAAGATTAAGCATTTTCTATGCTTATATAGTAATTATTTGATAACATCATATTACGTCTTCATAATCTGGAATGAAGAAGATCGCTGTAAACTTATGCTTAGCGGTGAAAACTTATGATTAACATAATGATTTCAGATTACATGTATACTGGAAATAGTATTGTACAGTAATTGAAATAATATCTTAGAGATAAGTATGAATATTAATTTAACTATCAACTCTCAACTATACATAGAAGTAAGTGCGGGTGACTTAGCTTTGTATGTATTCTCACCAAGATGTTTATATGTGTAATCAAATTCGAATTGATTCACTCATTTAAGTCTTACCTGTTGTTATTTTACTAAGTTAATCTTTTTGATAACTTTTGATCCACTAAGTGGTGAATTAGAAACTTAAAATCTATTATAACATGTAATCTAAAACTTTTACTTTTCATTAATGATCATCAGAGGATTATGAAAGTAGGATTGAAGATTATGTGTGGTAGAAGCAAAGAGAGCTATATTTGCTGGCATGCATCTCTATTCTTCTTAGGACATGGCCTGCTGTGTGTTAGCATACCATCGAAAGCGTGGTCGGCTCCTCAACATACGTTTATCTGTGACTAGTGCTCATTGACCTTTACATCTCTAGACTTTTGGCTACGTTATGATAGCACTAACATTAGGTGAGGGGGAGAGGAGTAAACCTGCATGAGCCGGAGATTTTCCTATTACCAGACGTGGATATTTAACAACATGTATTATGACTATCTTACATGGTTTATGTTCCATGTATTTCGTGTTAATTATACGATTTGCTTCACACTTTTTTTTTGCTACTCATTAGTTGAATAATACTAATTCAGCGCGCTCCATCAAGTTGAGGCTCTCTTATACTATCATGATAAAGGAACAGAGCGCGCTAGAACAAATTCTAAGTGTTTATCTTAGATTGATTAGTATAGCATGCATTATTTCTTGACAATATTCCCCAAGATTCGGCGACCACTATGCAAAGCTACCAAGATATTTAATTGCAATTTATTGCTGTTACGAGTCGCATATCTTTAGAGAGGTTTAAATTTGCCTCAAGCTTATGTTTTTTTATAACATTAGTTCGAGATTTCTACAATAAACGTTCATATTATCCGTACTCCAACCACTCAGCAAAACTTGTCATCATTATCTGGTAGTTGACGATTATACAGGCGTTTCTGAAGCCCCGTCATCATGAGTTATCAAGAGACAATTGGCCGTTGGTGTTGTGTGGGCAATGGCTGTTTGGTCGAAGATTGCTCTTAGTTGTGAGAAGTAATTTATTACAGATAAAACACTACATATGCTATGGCTTAGCTGTGATTTTACAAATGTAAAAATAGTTGGACGAAGTGTTGAAGTTTTAGTGCTAGCATTACTGTCTAATTAGTACGTTTTTGTTCCTTAGTTATGAGGAATCTGAAGTTGGAAAGAACTGAAATATGATCTGATAATTAATTCTTGCTTGACATTAACAGGGACAACAGTGAACTATTTCTTGGATGATGAGATAAATAAGGCAGTACAATTCCTTTTCCTGGAGTTAGGGTGTTTTCTATAGCAGTCTTCTCCGGCTTCGATGCTGTTCACAAATTTATGATGCTGATAATATTGCTAACTAAAGAATTTGAATATGGCCACCTTGATGAGGAGGCAGAAATCCTTTTCCCTGGAGTAGCGTTCTTGTTGCAGTTGTAGAAAGAGTTGTTAGTGCTAGCATACTGTCGTAAATTCGTAATAGGTAATACTTGTTGTGGTATTGTGATTGGTAATAATTCTCTATTCCCCACCAATTTTGAAAGTGTGCAAAAGTGAATATATATACCTAATGTATATTTTCATGCATTTTTTTTATTGTTGAAAGGAAACCAGCTTGCAAGCTTGGTTTCTTGCCATTTTTTTTTAATTTCAGATATGAATTACCGAACCAATATTCGGTCGGTAAAAAATATGATTTATATAAAAAGTACTGAATTAGCGACCGAATATTCGGCCCGGGTAAAAATTTATTTATATTAAAACATACTGTATACCGACCGAATATTCGGTCGGTAATGTCCATTAAATTAAATCTAAATAATAACGAGATTTACGACCAATTAATCGGTCGCTAAACAACCCCTTTATGACCCTCCAATTTTTGAAGGGGAAAATGGTATACCGACCGATTAACAGTCGGTATACCGACCGATAATCAGTCGGATACCGACTGAATTAATCGGTCGTAAACCACTTTCCCCTCCAAAAAGTTGTCGGAGTAATGGTCGGAATCGTCCGGTAATCGGTCGGTAAAGCCTTACCGACCGAAATTGGCGGTAAGTTTTGGATTTACCGACGATTGGTAGATTCCGACACCGCTTACGACCGATTATTTCGCGTAACCCCTTTACCGACCGAAAACGGTCGGTAAGTGTGGATCGGCCGGGAAAGCCGAATTTTCTTAGTTGTGATGTATAGTATTCCCCCATCATCTAATAATACACAACCATTATTTTCTCCATATTTCTTTCTTTCTCATTTATTTCAACAACATGTAAACCTATTTTTTTCTAAAAGAAACAACCAAAATTATTTATTTCTATTTTTAAAGAGACGTTAATATTTAACAAAGAAGAACATATTTATAATTAGGTCGTTTCGGGGCCGAACCCATATTAATTGTTTAATATTGTATTTGTTTGGCTTGGGAAATTTAGCTATGAAACTACCCTTTTTTTTAGAAACCAACTACCCCGAATTTTATTTATTAAAAACAACAATCCGCTTTTTATATTTTGTTTGCAAATCACTATCCATTTTATTGATTTTGGCACTTCACACCATAGCAACAACCACAATGAGGCGACCCACCTGGCAAAACAACCCAACAACCACGCAACCACCCCACTTTGTTGTTGCCCACCTCCGAAACCACCCAACCAACCACCACACACCTAACCACCACAAAATCACCTACCACTACCCCAGCCAATCTATGTCGCCAGTGTTGGTGTAAATTTTTCTCAGCCAGCTTCCATTTTGGACATGATTCCTTCCATAAAATCTGTTAAATCAAAAAAAATACATGAAATTAGGCTCAAGAATCGCTTTGATTTTGAAATTGTATATTGTGTTATGCCCTCTGCAAATCGCAGATTTTAAAACCTCAAATTGGGTAGGGAATTGGTGGTTTCTCGATTGTGTTAGTGCTCAAATGTGAGTTTGCGTGTTCGGATATGCGTGCTGCTCGCGGGGTTTTGGAGGTCGAATTTGAGGGTGGTTTTGGTTGTCGAATTTGAGGGGCTGGTCAATTTGGGAGGTTTTGTGGTCGAATTTAGGTGAGAGAAATGTGGTGTGTGGTCGAATTTGGTGCGTTTGTGTTGGTCAAATAGTGGCTTGGATGTTCGATTTCTGGGTGGCCGCCGCCGATGTGTTGTTGGTACATGGTTTGTGATCCAAATCTGAAAATAATAGTGATTCGCAAACAAAACATTAAAAACGGGTAGTTGTTTTTATATAAAACAAAATCCGAGTAGTTATTTCTAAAAAAAAGTAACAAAAGTGGATATTAATAGCAATTTTCCTATGGCTTTGAACCTGTTTCAAATTGTTTATATTTGACCTTTACTTTCAATAAAGGTCAAACACACTACTTATGTCATGTCTTTAGATTGTACCAAAAACAATTCATTAAAGCCTTAGCCGGTCCAAAAACGAACAATATCAAACTTGTGGTGCGGTGAATGTATTGTGGTGCCCCTAACAGATTACATAATGATACATCCCTTTGACCCAAACATGACCACATTAAAACAAAGAAAATACCTTAGTCGGGCTTGGGAATGCTATGTATTTCATTTGAAATGCACTATTTCAATTCTAGATTGAAATGCTACTTTGAAATCCAAATTATGTTGTTTGGCAAATATTAGAATTTTCAAAATGATGAAATTGATAATTAAACTATATTTCATCTCTGACAAAGAAATCCATTGTAATCTTTAACCATATGACATTAAATAACAAATAAAGTATAAAACAAGAATATCAAATTGAAGATAAATGAAAAAAAAAATCTGGAAATTAAAACCTGAGAAATTTAGATACTATTTTTTTAAAAAAAATAAACAAAAAAAACTAAGTGAGGAATCCGAAATTTCCATAAATTTATCATTATCTATCATTGAACTTACAATTTTGATTTTGAGTCAGTGTTGAAAGGAGATCAGTGCCGTGTGGTAGAGAGGAGGGGGGGTGTGGACGGGGGGGGGATAAGTAGGGGCGTGAGAGTTCTCAGACTAGCAGGTGAGATGGGTGGGGCGTGGAGCAAATTACAGAGTAAAAAAAGGAGAGGAAAGTGGTGATGGGTATGTGCTTGTGAGTTTGAAGTGGCATTAATCCCACATTTCAATCGCTATATTTTGGCCGTGGGATTTTGAAATCATCCATGGGCTTGTTTTTCAATGGGTAGATGCGTCCGAAATCAAAGTTTAAAATTCTGATTTCATCCAAACTAGCAATTCCCTCAAATTCAGTTTCAAATTGAATTCTGATTTCCAACAGAGCAGTAATTAAATTTGAAAATTTGGGGGACTCAAGCCATCAAGTAGGACACGACAACTACAACATTATATATATATACTACTAACAGCAATTCCCACATTCCAAAATCTTTCTCTCCAAATTCCTTCCAAAAACACTATTAATTTTTGCATAAAAAAACTGTAAAAGGACATTAATGAAGGTTAGATAAATATTTTTTTAGTAAAAATATTATATTTATTAATTCATAATATTTCTAAAAAAATTTTTAGTCCAAAATAAAACCTTATTGTTAAATAATGACAATTTAAAGAATATATATACTCTAATATTACATTTTGTTTATGGAGTTAATTTCATATTTATTTGAAAACCGGCAATGCTCAGAGATTATGCTGTTTACATATACATTACACTTACAAAAATGAACAGTCACGAACAGTCAATTTATAGAATACAATATTTAGAAATATAAACTTCAGGACAAACATTGATCAAGCAATTAAATAAGACGAACCTGGAGAAGATATTTCTCCTACACGTAACTTGTAGAAATTAACATATTCCTATTGTAATGTAGTATATCAAGGAATGAATATGTTATATACTCTATGAGTAACACGTAAAACACATCCCATTCCGGCCTGTTGCCTCCGGCCACTGGGGGGCTGATGGTTGCCAGGGAAAGCTGGTATGAATGTCCTTCCATGTATAACTACTGAGATTTTCATATCCGGTATCAGTGATATTGAATCCAATGCTAGATAATCTTATCAAAGCTCGGATTTCGGCCTGACCTCAGAAACATCTCATCCTACGCATCCTATACAGACATCAACCATTTGTCCACAAGATCCTTGATCTCCAATGTCTTCCAGCCCTCAATGCCGATTGTAGTACGTGATCTCGTACTTCTTTCGTAGTCGTAGTAGAGTATTACCCAAAACCATTACTTTCGCCTTTTTCCGGGTTGGATTTGCTCCTGCCTTCTCATATGGTGTAGGTAGAACGGTTACTATATGGCCGGAGGTGTTCGTTGATTGACAGCACTTTATCCAACCGTTATTCGACCACCAGTGTATAGCTCTCCTTTCATTCTACACTCGTTCTCCCTGGTCTAGCCCTTGGTGGCTCCCTGCTCCGGCCTTCGTTCGATCGCCTTCGTTGATCGCATTTCCAATCGGGGTGCTTGCCATGGATGACATGATCTCTCCTCACTTTAATAATAGATAGTCCAACGAAATTATATAATACTCTTATATCTTTCTCAATTTTACATTCAGATTTCATGACACAGTCAACTAATAATTTGACATCCTCACTATCTCTCACACCTATATATGTACTTTATCTCCATTAGTGTTGGCGTTAAATGTCTCGTTATATAGATTTGTTTTTGTTGTGAATGTAATGACTCTTTACAATGAACAAGCTCGGAAGTAGCTCTAGGTTGTACTTGGGATTAGAAGTGAAATATCTGATACCAAATATGTTTCTCTGACTAATTGTGAATAGATGGTCACAGGATTAAGTATTTGCTACCCACTTGAAGTTATCTTCCGCCTGATACTTCTACATCACAACTACGCTGAACGCGTAGACCGGTATATTCCATAAATTACTATAGTGACTTTAATTCAAAATAGTCGCGAGTCCTAAGCAGCCTGTGCAAACATGCATCACACAACCAACACGACACACCACATCAATCAATATATATACTAATCTATCACGTTTTCCTTTCAAAATAAATTCGCTGTCACTTTTGGATTTTCGTGAAAATTCAGAACAGTAAAAATATATTTTTAGTGAGTGGAACTAGATGGATTGATGATGATAAGTGGGTTGCTGTTTGGGAACAAAAAAGAGTAATAACTGAACATTTAAAAGATGGTCATTTGTAAGTATGATTAATATATTTTAATGAAAATTCCAATCAAATCGGCAGAGAATAAATAGTAATATTCTAAAATGTGCTTAAGACTCACACACATATTAACAGAAGAAGAAGAACAAGTTTATACAAATGTTTCTTTAGTTGTGGTATCAACCCATCTCTCTCGGAAATTGGAAAATGTACTCAAAATGTTATGAAGTGAAATCAATCATTGATAAAATTCCCTATCACAAGAGAAAATCCCGGAGTATCGAAGTATATATTAAAGAAAACGAAGAACAAAGGAAATTACTTCAAAATTTATATATATATAACTGTAGAATATCAACTAAATATAATGAATAAAAATAACATTATATACTTTGACCAAGTTACAAATATATTAAAATAATTCAACAAGAAATAGTAACAAATAATATAATACTCATATCCAATCCATTTATATATATTTAAACTCATCATCACAATTAAGTATAAGTGTAGCCTTCACAAAGAGGGAGCACACCATAGGACATGATTCACTACCAGTCCCCCTATTTCAAAAAAATCACTTAATCGATTTAAAACACCTACTTACATGAATATTAAAGAACTTTAAATGTCTCCCACTTAATATACGATAACAAAAATTATATTTACCTATTTCTTTCCCTTATTATTAGTTTGTACTTTTCCTATAATAGAACAAAATACTTAAAGCAAAAAGTTAACTACTTAAATTCTGATATTGTGAGATGAGAACTATTCAACATTCCAAAAAATAAATATAATTACTCATTCAACTCCAGATGTAATGTTCAAACTCTGTATATCCGTACTAATTAATATTTGCACTATTTTATGATTATTTTGAACATAAATAGTGTTATTATATACTGCTATGGTGCCTACCTGAAATAGACCTACAAATATATGCATCAATATATAAGAATACCATCAAGTATCTTAATGTTTATAACTCTACGTTATGAACTAGCACTGAAGTTAGCATGCAATTAGCAATATTATTTAAAAATCTAACACATTATTGAAAAATTAAATATCATATTAAAATATTATGTAATGTTATTTTACTAAAATTATAATCCTAAAACTATATGTATGTCAATGTAATAATCATTAACTCTTTGTAGAGAGATTCAAAATTGAGAGCAAAAACTGAGAAAAAAAATAGTCCAGCTCTCTAGAGCAAAATCGAGAATCTTAATAAAAGTTCTTAATTAGAATTCTCAATACAGTCCATTCAGGTCTAAAATATCTGAAGAACCTAATAGTTACCCATTACGTTGAATTTATAGAAATTTTAATAAAAATGAACAATCTGATTTCGTATAAATCTTCAATTATAAAAAACATAGAAATATGACACGCATACACAGTGCAATATTAGAATTATGATCTTACGTAATTAGTTAGTATATAATCTTAAAAATTCCAATTCAGATATACGCACACATTACAAACTAATGGCATCTATAAATAAATAATCATTCCCCCATAACGATCATAAGCTTTTTAAAACAAAAAAAAATACGCGAAATAATTTAAGATGCACTGCACATCGCGCCACCTCTAAATACTCTATCCAGATTATACGATAATTCATATAATATTGCGTGGATGAGTCTGTCACTAAATACAGAAATTGAGTCGCGTGACAAGAAAGTACAGATATCGAAATTTAATCTTATAAATGATATGTCCCAGATTTCAGGCTACATTACGTGGATAAAACTAAGCACAGCCCTATGAGTTATGATGCATCTGTATCATAGAGAAATGGCGCAATGTTCGGCGGCTTGCACGCAGCACAGGTCAGGCCAAGCACCGGCCGCTCTGGTACTTGTAAACTACTACAGACTA
This sequence comes from Bassia scoparia, assembly GCA_008642245.1. Classification (NCBI taxonomy): domain Eukaryota; kingdom Viridiplantae; phylum Streptophyta; class Magnoliopsida; order Caryophyllales; family Amaranthaceae; genus Bassia; species Bassia scoparia. The sequence continues at coordinate 1,222 of SNQN01013914.1, read as the reverse complement.
CTACAGAATTACATTTTGTTTACAGCTTCAGTTTTGTAAGAAACTTTTGAATTCATTTCGCTCAACTACCTTTATTATTAGTTACATAACTGTTCACTAGGTTTTGGGCACTAAATGACCCATAATAATTTTATATTTTAGGTTAAGAGTATTACAAGACTTAGACGTCAACGACCATTGGGGTGGGGTTAGCAATCACTCGAAATTAGTCCCAATATACTTAATTCCAGAATTATATGGTTGACACGGAGAAGGTCCATAAGATATGTTTGACCACGTATGAGTTACCGTGACATCCCTACAGCATCTCTTCAACTACATCTCATCTTCCCTCACCATATATAAAATATTATATATACAATATATACTATGCCTAATATATTACATTATTTTATGAAGTACCTAAAAATACAATGCACATCAAATTTGATACTATGTCTTTTACGCGAAACCTCGAAAGAAAAATAAAAACTAGGCCACAACTAAAAAACAAAAAAATCGAAATCACCAAAAATTGTTTGCCAGACACAAAGGCGCACCTTGTACTGAAAATCATAGATTTATTATCGCCGTGCAATAAACGAAGAAGGAAAAATGAATCGACACCGTACGAAATAAATGCATGAACATAATTCTCACTTATGCCGAACAATTGTAGATGCCCGAATCTGCCGGACGAATTTGAAGCAGGACAAAGTGCAGCGAGAGACCAACCCCACAACAACCACAATATCCGTGATGCCTTAGGTCCAGACCGTCGCATGTCTATGATCATAAGAGTTTCAACCTTACATTATCTGTGAATAATACAGAAAGGCGGATCGGCACAGTTGGCAGATGTAGTATTAAATGTACGAAACGGCCATGTTCGGCGGCTGTCAACCGCGAATCGAAATTCCAGAGCCAACCACCGACAACCTTGCGGTCTTGAGAAAACTTCCAATACTCAGATACAGCGTGTGTTGTGGTTTTCAACTATCTCGGGTGAATTGATTATTTTTGTCGTGGTCATGTGGTGGTAGTGCTGTGCAGAGATGCATGATAATTGAATGATATTAGTCCAGATGATATCTCCCAAAAACTACACAAAACCTTTGATTCCCATAACAAAAAAACCTGCAAAAACTTGGAACGGGACGCTTTTGACTTTGAGCTTTAATGGTGTGCGTGGTGATGGGTACGAAAATGTTGAATATTTACTAGGTAACACAAACACTAGCAA
>SNQN01013912.1:0-11913 GCA_008642245.1 Bassia scoparia | reverse complement strand
AGTTCTTTGTTTTTCGGAGTAGATTAATAAAAGAACTTAGGATAGGAGGACGTAGCCCAGAGWTGGGTGAACCTCGTTAAATACTGTGTGTTCTTYATTGCTTTACTTATATTCTGCTGCGTTTAGGAACCAGCCCAACTGGTTCCTCATTCTAAGTCCGAAAGCAAACGAAGAAAAATTGGTTATCATTAACTATACTCAATTCACCCCCCCTCTTGAGTATCACATAACCTTCACAATACTCGAATTGTTATGCGATTTCAGCGTCCTTAAGACGTCAATGTGTTTTAGGCATCCTGCATTACACGGAACTTAGGTCGTTGGCACTAAGTTTCCGTTTTCTAGGCTTCACRTCTCATATAAGTGTGTTCTACACTTGAGACAAGACCAGGGGGCTTGCTTAAGATTTGTGCTAGTGCACTACCTATGTAACCAACTCTTAAGCTTGATGCCCATCCCCACCATGACGCGCGACTGCATGCACTACAAAGCCGTAATGGTTTAGACCTCCTTTGATCATCACAGCGGGCTAGATGCTGTAAGGATCGTTYTGAGCCTTGTCATGGGACCCTCTTGGACACATAGACTGACCTGTTCGATAATGTAGCAACTGACTCTAGGTGGCTGGACTTTTGTTTTTCTTTTGCATATATGTTTCGTGCTAGCGTGACAACGTGCTACGTGCTTTTARATTAAGGACCCTAGCTTTGCATTCATAAMAAACAAGTCATTGAGTCATGTAACAGTCCTCATATAGTAAGGTGATCATTCCTTAGGCGTTGTAATGTCAAAGTGGTTGTAAACTAGAATCATTAGATGTTACGTCTTTTTTTTGAGTCATACAATTGTAAACGGACATCAGACCTTTGAACTTTGCCTTTTCAAAAAAAAAAACACAAAAAATTACGAAAAAATGATGACAAAAAAAAAGTGAAAAATGAAAATAAAAGGCGAAAGGCAAATTTCTGACGTTCATGCACTTTTTAACATTTTTGAGTCAGTCAATAGGCAAGGGAATGATCACCTTAAGACATGCATTGCATCACAGGTTGATTCGACATGGAACTTAACTTTTGGTCCATGTGAAAACAGGATAGGACTGAGCTCGAACACGCCGCCGATTTGGGTTCGAAAACACGGAGCTCGATTAGTTCGGGGTGAGCAACCGGTGGCTTCAAAAACTCCAAAGGGTCGAACTACTCAGATGCCCATTCCAAAATCAAGGCTCTCTTTCACTAGTACGACAGACACCGAAGACATAGGACAATCCACACCTCATTCAATGGGAGAAGAAAACGACGCCATGGCCCAGATGCAAGCCACCATTGATACCTTGCAAGCCAAGCTTGCTGCACTTGAGCAAGATATGTCATCCGAGGTCACTCTTAAGAACCTCAAAAAGATGGTCCTGAAGGCAACCAACAAGAATGCCTACTTCGAGACACCAGAACTCGACGACATTTCAGCTAAGATCCCCGAGAAATTCTCTGCTGCGGACTTGCCAAAGTTCAAGTCAACTGACGATCCTAGGTTTCACCTCAAGGGGCTTAGGGCCACCATGGCTATCAWGGGAATTGATGCTGCTTTATTCCCTAAAGTTTTTCCCATGGCGCTCGATCCAATCTGTCAAAAGTGATTTTTTTCAATTCCCGACAAGGACGTTGCTACTTGGGACGACATCACTCAGGTGTTCATGACGCGATACCACAGCAACATCTAAGTTTCCACCTTTCTTATGGAACTTGATATCATCAAGCATGAAAAGGAAGGATTTACCGCTTACCTTGCTCGCTGGAAGGAAGTGGCTGCTCAAATGGTGAATCCCCCTTCAGAAATGGAGTCGACGAAAATCTTCATCAACAACTTGCTCCCGAAATGCCGCAACCACCTTCGGTACCTAGATTTGGGAACTTTTGACTAGGTCTACCGCATCGGCATTGAGATTGAGGATTACCTTATTAAAGAGAACTCCAAGAACAAGGGAACCTACAACAAAAAGAATGATGCATCTAACTCTAAGGGTGTATCAAGCATCAATGCCATTTAAGTTCCTAACAACTATGGCAACAACAACAACAACAACAATGGCAATAACAATGGCAATGACAATGGTGGCAGGCTGCGCTTCCGCCGCAGGTGCACTTACACTCCGCTTGGGATGACTCAAACCCAGGCATTTAAAAGGCTCTCCAGTCAAGGCTTAATCTCCCCGATTGGGCCTATCTCTGATCCTCCTGTGGAGAAAAGATCCACAAGATGGGATGCAAATAAGTACTGCAAGTATCACCGAGGCAATGGCCATGACCTTGAGGATTGCATCACCCTTAAGCATTATTTACAAGATATGATTGATGATGGCGGGATTCCTCTCCCTCCAGAGGTTAAGAAGACAAACACTCAGATGAGTCCGCTGGGAGTACTCATGCTCGAAGAAGGGGAAATTGCTTACGATCCCTCTGTCTTCATCACTCCCACTACGATTGCACCAACCATAAACTCTCTGAACATCGCACCAGTTCAAGGCCCWTCATTAGAGGAAGAAATGGATAAGTCTGGCAACACCATGCCAACTTTGGACGACCTTCCTAGAGATATTCTCCATGAAATATAGGAACGCTGCAATATCAAGTCCCTAGTTAGAGGAATGTGCGTCAGCCGCAAATGGAAGAAAGAAATAGCTGAATTTGCCTGGAGTGCTAGCCTTGTTGATACCTACAACCTGTGGAAAGCCAAGGGCCTTTTTCTTGATCTAGAGGGGTTCATCGTACAAATTATGGCTCATGTGGCTCAGGCAGTTCACTCCTCTAGAACCCCTGAAAGGTTCATCCCCATTATGCACTATGCATACCATGAAGAAGTATCTCGAAAACGATAAACCGTGACGACAATTACTCCAGGAGGCAGGGTCATCAAGTGCACCATGGGCGAAGGAGCAATGCTCGAGGATTCCGAATCTGAGATTGAGTCTGAGTCTAGTGTCGTAAAAGCTAGGAGAGCTAGTCCTAGAGAGTGTCCTCTTGAGTCTGTTAAGGAGTCTAGTATCCCCCTTTCCTTCGTCAATCAAGTCTCTTCGGAGACAAACTTATCTGTACTCTCTTTAGAGTTTAATAATATGCTCCTTTCTGCTTACTCCTCTTTTCCTTCTTATGATTGCTTTAATTCACAACTCGAAAACTAACAAAACAACAATGAGTTAATAAAGGCAACGGAAGAGCACGAAAAGAAAACTTCTGACATCGAGCAAACAGAAAAGGTAGACATCTCTGACAACGACACGCCGCAGAAGATACAGATTGGTCTAACGCTAAGTCCGCAAGAAAGGGGTGAACTGGTTGCAACACTGAAAGAATTCCGGGATGTTCTTGCTTGGTCCTGTGAAGACATGCCAAGGATTGATCTAGACATCGCACAACATATAATTCCGCTCATAGAGGGGGCTAAACCAGTCAAACAAAAGCTCCATCGCATGAAACCAGATGTTGCCCTTAACATTCGGCAGGAAGTCATTAAACAACACAATGCTGGCTTCATTAAGGTCGTCAATTACCCTTAAAGAATAGCAAACATGGTTCCAATACCTAAGAAAGATGGACAGGTCCGAATGTGTGTAGATTTTCTTGACTTAAACAAAGCAAGTCCGAAAGGCGACTTCACTCTACCACACATAGACGTTCTTGTAGACAACACCGCAGATCATGCCTTGCTCTCATTCATGGATGGGTATGCAGGGTATAACCAAGTCAAAATGGTCGAAGAATACATGGAAAATACAACCTTCACCACTCCGTGGCGGCTTTAGTGCTACATTGTAATGCCTTTTGGTCTCAAAAATGCAGGCGCCACATACCAACGAGCTGCCACTAAGATCAAAGCAATCATGGCATTAAGGCCACCACAAAATGAAAACGAGATCCAAGAGTTCTTAGGTCGACTCCAGTACAGCAGCAAGTTCATATTCAAGCTCACAATGGTCTGTGAACCCATCTTCAAGAAATTGAAGAAAGGTGCATTCAAGAAATGGGATKATAGWTGCCAACAAGMTTTCGACAGGATCAAGGAATACCTCACTAATCCTCCTGTGTTAGCTCCTGCTCGCCCTGGGCATCCATTATGGCTCTATCTTACAGCAACAAGCACCACCGCTGGAGCAATGCTTGCTCAAGAAATCGACGACAAAGAAAGTGCTATCTACTACCTTAGCAAGAAGTTCCTTCCATACGAGGAACGATACTCTTCACTACAAAAACTATGCTTAGCTTTAGTGTGGGCATCGCGAAAGCTTCGACATTACTTGCTCACACATACTGTACACATCGTATGCAAAGGGGACCCTCTGAAATGCCTCTTTGAAAAGCCGACAGTCAACGAACGCACGTCTATATGGATGGTTATGCTTGCCGATTTTGACCTTAAGTTCATGCCTCAAAAAGCCATCAAAGGTAGTATTGTCTCCGAGTTCTTAGTAGACTCTCCAAACGACGTCCTTCTTGAGGACTTTGACTATCCAGACGAGGAACTTATGATGACCGAGGAAGACAGTTGGTCGTTATACTTCGATGGTGCATCTAATCAAAAGGGATGTGGAGTTGGAGTGCTTCTAATCTCACCACAAGAGGAAAACACCCTAATTTCCGTTAAGCTCGAATTTGATGTAACGAACAATGCCGCAGAGTACGAAGCATGTATTCTAGGTTTACAAGCCGTCCTCACTCACCATAACCAGATTTTAGGACGATGGAAGGTTCGAAGTGAAAGCCTTGCTCCGTATCAGTCCTATCTCGAGAACACTGCATCCCAGGTAGACGAAGTCGAATACACTTACCTACGACGTGATGACAATCAATCCGCAGATGCACTAGCAAAGGTCGCATCCATGGTGCGAATCTTGAGTTTAGTGACCCAAATGCCGTTAGTCATTGAACGAAGACAAGAACCAGCATACGTCTGCACTTTAGGTGAAAAACAAGAGGTGCCAACCCTCAATCTAGAAGAGCCATGGTACAAAGACATCAAGGACTACCTAGAAACTAGCGAATACCCTTCTCGTGTAACCAAAAAGCAATAAAGGGATCTGAGGCGTCTCGCATCTCATTACCTGCTTCAAGGTAGAGAACTCTACAAGTGCCACTACAATGGCCTCCACCTACTTTGCATTACTCAACAAGCAAGCAAAACAATCAAGGATCACATCCATGACAGAATTTGTGGCACCCACATGAATAGCTGGCTCCTGGCCTCTAAGATCATCAAGTTGGGGTATTACTAGACCACCATGGAAAGGGATTGCATGCAACACGTCCGTACATGCGACACTTGCCAAATATACTCTAATGCGCAACATGTTCCTCCGTCTCTCCGTGGCCTTTCTCTACATGGGGAATAGACATAATAGGGAATATTACGCCACCCGGGCAAGGAGGTCATGAATTCATACTTGTGGCCATAGATTACTTCACAAAGTGGGTCGAAGCAGCGTCATATGCTAAGCTCCAGGCAAACCACGTGGCAAAATTCATAGAAAACAACATCATTTATCCCTATTGGGTTCCTCACGAAATCATTATCCTGCGCCTTGTCCTAGAAAGTAGACTCCCAGAAGCGGAATGGGTAAGGGTGAGATTCGACGCGTTAACTTTGCTCAACGCAAGCATACTGAAAGAGGGTCGAGCGATACTTCAATCATCGAGTCAAATCACGAGGCATCAAAGAAGGTGATTTGATTCTTAAAGCATTTCTCAAAACAGTTCTAGATCCTCGAGGCATGTTTCGTCCTGATTGGGCAGGTCCTTACATTGTTAAAAGGAACTTACCAAAATGGGCAGTTCAACTAATGGACACCAAAGGATCTTGTGGTCACCCCGAGCAAGTGGGGTCACCTCAAGTGTAGAATGGGATTCCCAGTATTTCTCCCACTTTATTGCATTGCCCGAACGTAAGCGCTTGTTCTCAGGACGAATTGTGTCAGCAGCGGGAATAAGCCGAACTTTCCCGAATTGCCTCATCACCCTTGAAGGGAAATAAAAGGTCAACGCAGTCAAGCTAGCCACGCGCACATATGAAGACAAGCGAGTATGCACCATACTCCTAATMCCCCACCAAGGGACAGTCCACCGCACGAGAATGCCACAGTCAATAAGGATAAGAATCCACTCATGCTGAGATTTGTTGACATGAACCCTCTTACGGGAAAAGAATCCCTTAGTAGAATATTTGACAGGATTTTGGGGCGCCTCAACTAGGCTCAAACACTCCATCATCCAAATCTGTCATGAAACAGCAGCATGTGCAATATTTAGTCATCACATCAATAAATGTAGATACATACATTTGTCCCTAGCCCAAAACGRCCAATGATAAGACACCCCTCGCAACACACAAGTCAAATCGAGAGAGCTAGGACCCTGAAAGGCCCTAAAAAAGGCAGATTCCCTTGCACCGGACAYCTCTTCCAGGTATTTAGCACCTCAAAAAATAAGCTTTAATCTTCAAAAAATTTTAACCTATTTTAAAACATTTTTCGAGAATTTTTCTAAGCACTTTTGGCAATTTTTGGAACTTTCAGCAATTTAATTAATTTTGCGATAATTAATTAAATTATGAACACAATTCCAAAATTCACAAAGTTTTAGCACAACACCCTACTCTTCACAAGGAATTTTTACATATTTTTTTCCATAATTTTTCGATTTGTGGTTTAATATTTACGAATTTCTTAAGCAAAAACTCAATATCGAGTATAGCGGGCCATCCTAGTATTTTTCGCCTTGAGCCACGCGTCCTGAGGCAACCGAAAATCCCGAGCATCGTGGTAATATCAACCATAATCGCAATAATATCGAATATGATCGTATAAAATCGGGCATATATTTCATACGATTATATTACAATATTATTTCATTACAATCTCGCTATTCGAGGTAAAACAATCTCGAATATCGCAATAATATCGGACGCAATCACAATAATTTCGAATAATAATTGTATAACATCACGTACGATTATATTACGATATTATCAATCGCAATCACGCTATTCGAGGCAAGCAAATTCGCCAAAATCCAAGTTAATACTAGGCGCAAGTGGGCCCAGTTTTGGGCGTAATTGCGCCCAAAACTTACCAGTTTTTGGCCGATTTCGACCCTTGCCTATAAATAGGGAGCCTCCCCATTCATTTCACGAACTTTTTGGCTTTGGACTTGCATTCTCTCACTCGCCCAACTCTCTCTCTCTCTCTCTCTCTCTCTCTCTCTCTCTCTCTCTCTCAAACACATTCAAACACAATTCAAACACATAAAAGCCTATTCAAAGGCTCTTTTGCAATAGATCTAAGAGGTTTTCAAGGGTTGCTAAGGGTCCGAGGCAGTGTTCTTGGTCTTTGACATCGTGTTGCGAGGTAGGTTTGAGGCTAATGTCTCAATTCTGAACTCCCTTTTGTATGCTTGTTTAGAAATTCGACTTTCTATGTAATTTGCATGTAATACTGATTAACAAACGATTTGACAATTCGAATTAAAAGCAACCTTAAGGCATAACTTTAAACTCCTCGTACGAGTTCTTGCATGCTTGTGTCACACGTATAATATGCTTTAACAAAGACTTGCAAATTTCGTGTTTCACACCTAATAAGACAATTATGGACAACCGATATTAGGCTCCTGGAATACGGAATAAACATCACATGCAACAACCGGCACTTGACACTATATGCATAGTATTTTGTTAAACAACCCGCCTAGTATTATTGCATACTTAGGGTTTAAAACGGAAACCAGTTTGTTGTTGTCTTTCGGACAAAGAATTCGCAATAACCAAGTAGAGGCCGCTAGATGTGTGTGTGTGTGTGTGTGTGTGTGTCGGGGGGGGGGGGTGTTGTGCACTACTTCACACTTACCCTTGATCCCTAATCCATACCTTTGGTGCACTACGAGACATGGAGTCCTTCGCCTTGCTTTATACAATTATAGGCAAGGCTTAAACGGGTTCCGCAGCTTCCCAAAATAAGTGCGATGGCGACTTCCTTTACTCATTTCGAGTATAAACACACAACTCCAGGCATACTCACAATATCCAAAAGCAAGAATTCAATTCTAGCAAACAAACCTAGCCGCCCTTAAATTGTATCCCCAGGAGTAGAGGGACCAGACCCAGTCCGGCCTGGTGACGCCCCGACGCCCGTACAGTTTTGTTGCGACTTCACTGGGGAGTTAACTAAAGCTATTACCTTTAGTGATGTGTGGGCAATACTCGAATTGTTTTGCAATTTCAGCGTCCTCAAGACGGCATTGTGTTTTAGGCATCCTGCATTACATGGAACTTAGGTCGTTGGCACTGAGTTTCCGTTTTCTAGGCATCACGTCTCATATAAGTGTGTTTTACCTTTGAGACAAGGCCAGGGGGACTCGCTTAAGATTGGTGCTGGTGCACTACCTATGCAACCAATTCTTAAGCTTGATGCCCATCCCCACCATGCCGCGCGGTTGCGTGCACTACAAAGCCGTAATGGTTTACACCTCCTTTGATCATCGCAACAGGCTGGATGTGTTAAGGATCTTTCTGAGCCTAGTCATGGGATTCTGTTGAACACCCGGACTGACCTGTTTGATAACGTAGCAACAAACTCTAGGTGGCTGGACTTTTGTTTTTCTTTTGCATATAAGGTTCATGCTAGCATGACAACGTGCTATGTGCTTTTAGACTTAGGACCTTAGCTTTGCATTTATAACAAACAAGTCATTGAGTCATGTAACAGTCCTCATATAGCAAGGTGATCATTCCTTAGACGTAGTAATGTCAAAGTGGTTGTAAACTAGAATCATTAGGCATTACGTCTTTGTTGAGTCATACAATTCTAAACGGACGTCGGACCTTTGAACTTCGCCTTTTCAAAAAAGAGACAAAAAAAGAGAGAAAAGAAGCAAAAAAAAAAAAAATAAAAAATGACAAAAAAGTGAAAAACGAAAATAAAAGGCAAAAGGCGAATTTCCGACGTTCATGCACTTTTACATTTTTGAGTAAGTCAATAGGCAAGGGGATGATCACCCCTAAGACATGCATTGCGTGACAGGTTGATTCGACATGGAACTTAACTTTTGGTCCATGTGTAAACAGGGTAGGCACCAACGGTTGGGCTCGTAGACACATGGTTCGTTCCACGGTTCTCAAGCAGCACTCCGTTAATCAACACCATTGCACTAATGGATAGTGAAGACACTCGAATGGACTTGACTTTAGCTGATTTGAATGTGACCCTCAACTCATTGGCTTCCTGAGTCGCTCAGCTACAGAAGTCCAACACCCAGGTCCTCGAAATTCTAGAGGAAGTGATCCATGGCATCCTTAAGCACTATGTAGACCGGGTTCTGTCCAAGGGAGAAGTAACTTCTTCACATGACAATTTGCAAGAACCAGTTAGAGAGAATGTCACTGAACCATAGCCAATAACTAATATGGTGGAGGTCATCACTTCTCACATGGGCAAAGCAATGAAGAGGATCGATGATTGTCTTAAAAGCAAGACTATGGTGTAGGCACCTGTGATTTGTAGCAAGCGCAAATAAACTAGGATAGGCATGCCTTATGCCCAAGCCTCTGAGCAACTCAAGGCAATTGGCTTCATTACACCATAAGGCCCTTCTCCTAATCCTCCTTTGGAGAAAAGGCCTCCTAAATGGAGTATAGACAAGTTTTGCAAATTCCATAGAGGACATGGCCATGACACCGAAGAATGCCATACATTGAGGGAAGTAGTCCAAGACTTGATAGACAGTGGCCGTCTCCCCTTTCCTCTCAAAGGCTCTAAACAACATGCTAAAGTGTCCATGATAAGAGAAGACGAGGATTCGTTCGATCCTACCACTCTCATTGCACCAATGAGACAGCCGTTTGCTCAATTGGTCGTGCCGCATATCTTCCATCATGTCAACGACATATGGGATAGCGATGACGAAAATGTCTACATGAATGGGGATGTTCAGAATACGTTCACTACTACCTTCCAGGAAAAGAACACAGTCTTTGAAGCCCTCTATGGTCCACTACCTTCCTCCAAGTCTAAGGAGGTTCAAGTTCTCACTAGGTCGGGTCGACTCAACACTCCCACCGACCAACAAAATGCTCAAGTCACACCACATCCGCTACCTCCTCCACAAGAAGAGAATCTCATCATCAAACAACTGAAGAAGATAAAGGTAGATGTGAAGATATGGCAACTCATAGTGGCTTCCTAAAGTTATCGCGATTCTCTTATCCAAGCACTGACTCAAATGAATGTGACTAATGACAGTACTCCCAAAGCAATGGTGGGATTAGTCATGTAGGATTCTTATGTTCCCTCCATTACCTTTTCAGAAGAGGTTCTCCCAATGGAAGGCAGTGAGCACACCAATACTCTCCACGTAAATGTCACCTGCAAGAATCTGCATGTGCCTATGACATTAGTTGATAACGGCTCCGCAATCAACGTCTGTCCACTAATTAGGACCGCACAGAAGCTAGGTATCTCTCAAAGTGAGATGCAACTTTACAATCTATCTATCCGAGCCTATGACAATAGTAAGAGGGATACTCTAGGCACAATATGGCTCAACATTACTATAGGGCCAGTTGAAAGAAGGGTCCGATTCCATGTGATTGACATGAAGCCAACTTTTAACTTACTACTAGGACGACCATGGCTTCATGAGCTAGGAGCCGTCCCTTCTACACTCCACCAAAAGGTGAAATTCATTCTGGAAGGTGAGCACATCACCATCGATGCATCTCCTATGAGAATTAAAGCAATTGAGCAACCCATAATCAATGTTGAGCATGATGAGAACGGTGAAGACTTATGGGGTTTTGCCGTAGCAGTCTTGGAAGAAGATAAGGTTCCTTTTGACTTCCATTCACATTCTAACTTGGTAGTCAATGCACTCCTACGAGATAAGGGGCACTTCCCAGGGATAACAATCGGACTGCGCAAAGCAAAAGCAACTCCCTTTTGGGAACCCATACCGATGAATGACAGATTCGATCTGGGATACATTCCTTCCTATGAAGAGCGTTTGGAGTTCATACGTAACAAGGACTCGAAGAAGAAGGATGAATGCAACATAACTCTCGGTCCATATCTACTTACTCTTAATGGACAATTTATTAAGGAAGGGGATGAGTTTCCATACTACGAATTCTCGGAGCATTTCAGAGGAATGGATGGCAACAAGTATCCAAGGCTCGAGATTTTTCAGTGACTACAACTTTGTAGACGGGGATCCTGTCCCCACAAGCAAGACATCTGCCCTAGATGGCCTCGAAGAACAAGGTTTGGAACTCCTATTTGGTCAAGAAATCACCCCTTCAGCGGAACAAGAGGTTTCCATGGCCATGACCAAGGAAGCATTCAACCCCACCACTCTCATCACACCAGCCGAGGGCTTAGTTCATGGTTGGCGCAAAACCGTGAAGATCAGTACTCCAAGATGCAAGGTCATCAAGTGCACCATGGGCGAAGGACCAATGCTCGAGGATTTTGAATCTGAGACTGAGTCTGAGTCTAGTGTTGTAGAAGCTAGGAGAGCTAGTCCTAGGGAATGTCCTCCTGAGTCTGTCAAGGAGCCTAGTGTCCCCCTCTTCCTTGTCAATCAAGTCTTTTCGGAGACAAACTTATCTGTACTCTCTTCAGAGTTTAATAACGTGCTCCTTTCTCCTTACTCCTCTTTTCCTTCTTATGACTGCTTTAATTCACAACTCGAAAACAAAGAAAACAACTATGAGTTAATAAAGGCAATGGAAGAGCACGAAATGAAAACTAACAAAACAACTATGAGTTAATAAAGGCTGAAGGTCAGGATCTAAGTGAACTATAGGCCGGCTTGGTTAAGTCTGATAGTGCACCACGCCTAAGAGTAGAGCTGGGTCCAATTTCACCACCACAAC
>SNQN01013910.1:0-11917 GCA_008642245.1 Bassia scoparia | reverse complement strand
ATTAATTATGATCGATTTATCAAGTTGAACTAATTAGACTCTTGATCAAGTATAGTAACTCATACAGAGTTGATTATTTTTTAGAAACCTTGTTTAAAATCAAATATAACAACATAGATGGATTTACATGTTAACTTGTTATGATCGATTAATTAACTTGGATAGAAAGAACTACAATGAAAAACCAATCGATTAACTTAAATCGTTGAGCAACTAGATTGATTGGATCAACTTAATAATAAATTGTTGCCTTTATCTATGTAATAAAATAGCATCTCATACAAACTTAAATGATCTAGATGTATGTATGAGAACAAGTTATATAATTATAAYTAATTACATTAGCCGAAAAGAACACATYCATGGGCTAATGAGGGTCAGTTCAGATCAACAATGAAGATAGATTATTATGTCAATCTAACAAACTCACATTGTGACATTAATAACATACTCCCTCCGTTATCAAGTACTTGCATCCTTTAGTATATAGGCACTGTTCACTAATTTTTTTWAAATGAAATTTGTGATTTTTATGTAAAGAAGATTATGGCTAGCCATATGAGATCTTGTTAAATTCGTCATAATGTKTAGTTTATTAATATTTGATTTGTATAATTATTTTTTCTTATGTACAACTAAAKATATTGTATTTGTAAGTTGTACGTTGAAAAGCATGAAACCTTAGATAATGCAAGTATTTGAGAACGAAGGAAGTATTATTGTTGTAAATTGTAAAATTTTCTAATGGATTTAGATKGTGTTGGTTAATTAACAAGTTATGGTCAGTTAATTAACTTAGACAGAGTTGATTAGTTGAATTTGATGTCATTACATAAAACTCGTAACTTAACGACATTTATAAAACTTGATGTCAAGTTCCATCTTTTATCATTCTCATCATGGATAAACGCATGATCGATGACATCGTGAGCCATCACTGCGATTTTGGACCAAATTGGATCGCAGAACAGAATTGTAATAACCGATATCATTTGAACTGGGGCGAATAATAATGAAACGTTATTAAASAAAATCGAACCAAACCGATGTTCATTTTAACTAAATTGAATTGAATCTCCATCAACCAAAACTGAATTGAATTGAACTGAGCCGATATCAGAAAAAATTGACCTGAACTAAACTGATTTTCGATTCTATTGACTTGAGGTGAATTGATATCACCAAACTGAACTAAGATATATTGAATTCTGGTCCAATGAATTAATTTAACCGATATCAACCAAATCGAACTGAATTGAACTGGACTTGGTTCAATTGAATTTGCCTGAACTAAATTTCGGTTCAATTGGATTAAACTGAATTGTTATCAAATCAAACTAAACTGACTAAACTTCCATTTTAACTGAATTGAATTGAATCGAATTAAGTAGAATTGTTTGAATCCGCCATAATTGAACTGAACTTCGATTAAACTGAATTGAACTTCACTGTTAACAACCGAAACTGAATTGAAATAAGTGAATAATAACGTTAAAATAATTTGAACCGATGATACGAACTGATTGTTTGAGTTCATCATAACTGAAGTGTTAGAACCGAATTGTGGGGCTTATGGAAATGCGTTAGGTCTTCTCTTAGCATAGAGTATTACTCCAATAATATATATGGTGTGTCCTGTCATCGAAGTAACCAAGCAACCTAAACAATACGGTTGAAAACTTGAATACATTTTTAATGAAATTTTCGTCTAAGTGTATATGGCTCAAAGAATGAGGAATGCGAGGCCTTTGAGGAGTCTAATCTCAATTTTCGGACAAACAATAAAATTTAAAGAAAAGAGTGAATCAAAAAATGAGTACCTTATCCAGAATTTCCTCAAGGAAAGTCGAAGTAAACGTCAGCTAGCAAGACTGCAAGCAACTTTCGATATCATAATCAAACACTAAAAAGTTGTTTCCTTTTGTTACAACTTACTAAGTTGCTTGCGATGACTGTTTAAATAAGTGTCACAGGTTGCGACATTATTGATATTTGTTGTAATGAACGTCTTTTATCTTTATGATTCGACTATTGATCTCAGCTTCGTGTACTGTAGCTAGTTAATCGTTCGTTCAAGTGGAGAATTATCATGGCAATGTGGGTTCACAAATGGATAAAAGGATCCTTCCATAATCTAACATTATTGTTTAACAATTGATAGTTGATTCGCTATTCAATATGATTGTGGACAATTATTGGAAAACTAGATCATTGTTGTTCATTATCTCGCAATAACAATTGAGAAACATTGAAACCTATCATAGAAATCATGGATGGAGTTGTAACACCCCAAAAACAATCATGTACGTTTTATTTTGTTTATTTATAATTAGTAATTTTAAATAGCTATTATTACCATATA
Organism: Bassia scoparia; assembly: GCA_008642245.1. Classification (NCBI taxonomy): domain Eukaryota; kingdom Viridiplantae; phylum Streptophyta; class Magnoliopsida; order Caryophyllales; family Amaranthaceae; genus Bassia; species Bassia scoparia. Next base: position 9,555 of record SNQN01013910.1, on the reverse strand, counting down.
GTTGTTGGTATCTATTAAAAAGGAAAAATTGCAACAACTACCTCTTTTTTTCCAACTTTTGAAAACAACTACCCCACTTTTTTATAAAGTTTGCGAACCTACCACCCCTGATTTCAGGTGGAATAAACCAACAAAATGCACGTGGGGCCACAATGGGTGTTTTAAGGCCAAAATTCCCCGGAATGTATGAAATTACCCTAATACCTACTTTATACACATATTTTCAATTTTTTTTTTTTTTCCTTCTTCTCTCGATCTGTTCTGAGTTCTTTTTTTCCTTCTTTGCTTCTGTAGCTAATTCTAAACAACATCAAAATCAATTGAACCAAAACCCAAACAAAATCAAAATTAAGTGAACAAATTAAAAATCCCTAAAAACACATAAAATCAATTGAACCAAACCAAAACTAAATCAAAATTAAGTGAACCAAATCCCTAAAACAACATCAAAATCAATTGAACAAACCCAAAATTATGAAAATTTAAAACTGAAATTGAAATATAAACCAAAAGAGCAGAAGTAACAAGAACAACCAAAGCAGCAACAGCATGACCAGAACTGAACTCACCACCTGTGCGACCCCCTGTGCGAGCTTCAGCCCTTAGTGCACCAGCGACGAGAAGAGGAAGTAGCTGAGGAGACGACTTTGAAGACGATGAGCTTGCGAGCGACTCGAGTCTGGCGTCGCAGGAGGAGTGGCGGTTCTCGAGGCTGCGTTGGCCTGGGTTGTCAGGGAGAGGCCCATGGAGACAGCGATGGTGAAGAGGGAGTTGACGTTGACTAGGTCGTCCAGGCGGTGACGTGGATGCTAGTCGTCGAGTACGAGGTGATGAGAGTGTTCGCTGAGGGTTGCGATCTGGGTAGTACTCGGATCTGCAGCAATACGATGATGAACAATTGTAGGTTAATTTGAGTGATTTAGCTTAGTGAGTTTGAGAGTGAGTGATTGTGAGATTTAATTGTGAAATTTGAGCTTGAATGAGTGTTGAGATGAGAGGATATAGAGGGAGAGAGTTTGTTGATGAAGGAGTCAGATCAGAGAACAAAGAAAAAAGAAGAACGAACAAAGAAGAAGAAGAAGAAAAAAGAAAAAAGAAATTAAAAAAGGAGTGTATTAGGGTAATTTCATACATTCCGGGGAAGTTTGGCGCTGAAACACGCCCATGTTTGTGGCCCACGGCATTTTGGTGGTTATTATATCGCACCCTGAAATCAGGGGTGGGTAGTGGTTCGAAACTTTATAAAAAGTGGGTAGTTGTTTTTTTTTTAAAAAAAGTGGGTAGTTGTTTACAAAGTTGGAAAAAAAGTGGGGTAGTTGTTGGCATTTTTCCTATTAAAAATGAAAACAAGTTGACAAGGGTAAAATATGAGAAATTGTGTTTACTTAAAAAACGATTTGTTATTACAACTCATACTAAACAATTAAAAATGTAAATCTCATCATTTGAATCGGTTTCCTACCAAAAATTCAATATCAACGCAAGACCTTAATAGGTAATTGTAAGTAGGGGTGCTCAAATCGGATATCCAACCCGATTTGAATTTGGTTTGAAAATTTTTGACATTCGTAACACTGAACATCCAATACGAAATTTTGAATCCCCTACTTGTAAGGTATGAGGTATCACCAATTATATAGTTATTGCCCAAAGTTTATAATGATGAAAGTATTATTTTATTATGGAATTGAACAATAATATGTAGGAAGTAATCATAAAAAAATACAAGTATTTCCCTTGCATCATTTCTCATCTTTGTGTGATTCTGTGCATTTATGTTTCATATTATTTGATGGTTTCACACAAATCCGACCTAGTTGGCTAGTTGCTCCAAATTTGGGTAACATAATAAATTAATAATCAACCATACAAATTAATAACTTAGAAAASCTCAATTCCAAGCAATTTCCCAAACGAAAAGTCTAAGAAAATGTCATTCACAACATGACAACCATCAATTGACAATCCCCTTATTTCATAGGCCAACAACAACCTTTTTGATTTATCCTTTTTTTTTTTTATTTTTTTATTCATGATAATTTTCTCTTATTTCCCTCTTTTTAAATTTGATACCAACAACAACTTGAGGCCCCATCTTTGTCCCTTTTATTTTTGAATAATCTCACTCCATAACCCGTCAACTAGGGCGTCTGCGGTCTGCCGTCTCTCTCTTAAATCTTAATGCACACCCAAACACTCCCTTATTTTTATCCTTGACTCATTTTCTCAATAAATGACTAAACCTTCCTTGAACTTTCCTTTGCTTTCATTCATCGCTTTTTCTTAACTATATCCAATTTTCCACTCTCTTATTCCACAAGTGCAAACCATCATACGCTTACTCATCAACWACAACAATAACAATGGCAGATCATACGGGCAAGCACAATGACGAGATTCCTCAGCACCCATTTGTGTCCGAGCCAAAAGGATACGCGCTTAGCGGCCGAATCATGCTAAGCGCCATCATTATCCTTTTCGCCGTAGTCGTAATCATGGTGTGTCTCCATGTCTACGCCCGCTGGTACATACTCCGCGCGCGGAGACGACAGATTCGCCGCGCGCGGAGACGTACCCACCTTGTGTTCTACATAGAACCCGACAATCCCTCCAATATTATCCCAATCCCCACCCAAGGGCTCGACGCTTCCATCCTCAAGGCGCTTCCCACCTTCACTTACGCCGCTGATAATAAGGGCGACGAAGAAGGTGGCGTTGGGGCGCTCGAATGCGCCGTTTGTTTGTCTGAATTTGAGGAGAAAGAAAGGGGCCGTTTGCTGCCCAAGTGTAAGCACTGCTTCCATGTTGAGTGCATCGACATGTGGTTCCACTCTCACGACACGTGTCCCCTCTGCCGTGCACCCGTCGATTCCGGCGACGTTCCGCTGGCTTCGGAGGTCCACATGGTGGGAGACGAGGTGGTTGTCGAGTTGGGTGAGCTGAGTCAAACTCAACCAGGTGAGTCGAGTCAGGAGGTGGGGACGAGTCAAGGTGAGCCGTCGTCGGCCTCACCGCCGGTTAGTGCGAGGAGGAAAGGGTTGGATTTGGCGGGCGTGTCGGCTATTGAGGTGCCGAGGCGGAGTCATAGTTTTTGTTTTCCCGGGTCAAGCTCAAATGAATTGGGTTCGGGTTATTCGCCAAACGGGTTCAAGTCTCCCACCAGTCGAATATTGTCATTGAAGAGGATTTTGAGTCGAGAAAAGAAGTCGCCACTGCCTTCACCATCGAGTTTGAGTTGTTCCGAGTTGGATGTCGAGTTGGGGCGGGTGGAATCGTCGAGCCAAGTTTTAACACCAAGGTGATATTAAAAAATACAAGCAAATTCGGCACTTAGCACGTAGCTAGACATTAGGTGATGGTGTGACACGCTTTAAACAAGGAGATGTATCATTGAAAATATTGTTGATTATTGGTAGGAGTATATTATAATTACAATTACGATAATTTCGCAGCAATTCATGAATTGAGCGTGTTGATAAAATGATTCGGGCGWAAAAGGCGAGATTTTGGGGAACGTGACGGGAACGGAACGGCGGAAATGGGGTCGTTGGAATGRTGAAAACATTCGGCGGAAGTTGTCAGAGAGACGTGCACACCTCGAAGCTTGATGAGGACAGATAGGAAAGGGCCCCACTTTGAATGGTCAACTTCACGCATTTTACATTTTATACTGGCGGACTTTAGCGCACTCAGTCACACAGACTCACCGGCTCTAAATATTTTGACTTTGTAAATATACAAGTAATTGCAAAATATAGATTAGATTTTTTGTACGGTAATCCTATTCAAAGATTTTTATGTTTTTTGTTGTCAATATTCTTGTGTATATCGCAATTACAAACAATGCTAATCAATTTCCAAGCTCTTTAGTGTTTCTCATCTAGTGATGGCAAATCAGGCCGAATCCGACCCTAGCGTCCGCTCCGATTCGAGGGAAAAAAATCCGCTCTGAGACCGCTTTAAAAAAATCCGACTCCAAATCCGTTTAAATAATCCGACTCTGCGATGGAAGAGGGTCGGAGTCGGATCTCAGAAAAATCCGAGGAAAAATCCGACTCCGACTTCCGACTCCGAGTAATCCGACTCCGACTCCGACTTTTTGAAACTTTATAATTTTATTTTTCCCCTAGGGTGGTTTTTTAATTAGTTAATTATGTGTAATTGACTAATTGTACACTTTAATTTAACTTTTTAAAAATGGATTACAATATTGCAAGTTACAATTTATTCTTGATCAAAATTCAAAAGTTACAACTAAAACTTTTTTTAATTTCTCGAACCAATATTGCAACACTGAATGCTATTGCAAATTACAATTTATTCTTGATCAAAATTCAAAAGTTTAAACTTTGTATGGATCAATACTTCCACTATGTGATAAATTGATTAAATTAACAATTCAACTTCATATCTTGAATAACCATTCACTCATCATTCAACGGAGTATGATAGATTCATTAGAAATTTAGAATCTTACACCGTGGGTCAGCTTTTTCAACTTATTTAAACTTATGTAAACATATAATAACTTATTGATGTTTACTAAAAGTACTAATAAGCATTTTCATTTCAACTTATGTTCTGTTCTCATCAACTGAATTTAGGTGAACTAAATTATTTTTTTTTTATTGATACTTTTGAGTTTTGATTATTAAGAATACCTATTTTGAAGTTTGAACTTATATGAACTTATAAATACTGAAAGTAAGTTGAGAGAGAATTTATGTTACTTCAAATAATCACTTATATGTAAATGTGAGATGAAAAAATTTATTTGTTTAAACAATAAAAATAAAGACACTTATATTGAAATAATAATAATAATAATATAATAAAATAATAATAATAACAATAATAATAATAATAATAAGCCCAATGCCCAAAGAACCCCAATAACCCATTCAAACCAAAAAACCCTAACAATTCGGTTCTTGCACTCTTGCTGCTAGTCTGCTACTGTCTCTCAGTATCTCCTTTCACATTCTCTTCACTCTCTTGTTTACTCAGACAACTCAATTTTGCTGATTTTTTTTCGTCAACAAATCGTCAACAACTCGCCAACAATCGTCAACAACTCGCCAAATCGTCAACAAATCGCCAACAATCGTCAACAAGGTATTTCGTGTATTTCTGATTTTTTTTAATGTTGTTAATTTTGTTTTTATTTTCGCATTCTAGTTTCGTTTTTTCGTTTGCTGCTGAATTGTTTTTTTTTAAATTGTTGCTGAATTTAGGTTTTTTTTGTTGAATGTTCTTTCTGAATTTATGTTCGTGTCTTTCTGAATTTAGTTGAATTTAGCTTCGTGTCTTTCTGTTTTTTTAATTGTTGCTGAATTTAGTTTCGTGTATTTCTGATTTTTGCTGAATGTTCTTTTTCTGATTTAGGTTTTTTTGCTGAATGTTCTTTCTGAATTTAGGGTTTTTTTTATTGTGGCTGAATTTAGTTTTTTTTTAATTGTTGCTAATTGGCTGAAATCGCTGAATAGTATCGTATTCTAGAATTTTTTTTAATTGTTGCTGAAATGTTGTTTTTGTTGCTGTTTTTCTTGCGAATTTATTTTCTTCCTGTTTAATTCTTGCTGTTTTGTGTTGTTTATTTTCTTGAAGATAAGAAGTTTCATCTACTCCTAGTGGAAATGATGAAATGGAGGGATTTGTTGATCATCCTATTCATTTGAATGAGCCAACTAATGTTACCAAGACTCAAACAATTAAGATTGATCAAGGAAGGACTCAAGATGATGAAACTTGTGAGATGATCAATTGTATGGACTTGGAGTGTTCTAGACTTCTAGTGTGTATTAAGCATTGTTATGCTTTTCATTTTATTTTTATTGTAATTTGAAATTTTTTATTGTTATTTTGATTGTGTGTTATGAATTGTACTGTTGTGTTAAAGTTATTTAAAAATTGCTATATTTATTGTTTAAGCCAAAGGGTATTAGGTAGTATTATTAATCATTTTAAAACAAATTCGAAAAATTAAAAAAAACAAGGGAAAAACTCGAATTCGGGTCGGATCGGATTCGGAGTCGGAGGCTGCAGATAAAACTCGGATCGGATTCGGAAGGTCGGAGTCGGATGTCGGAGTCGGAGTCGAATTCAAAATCCGAATTTCTGAAGGGTCGGAGTCGGATGTAGCAGAATCCGACTCCGATCCGCCCCGTTGCCATCAGCATTCTCATCACAAGATACAACCTCTCTTGTATGTAATCTAAAATCTTAGATTGAGGGATATTTTCTCTCACTTCATTTTTTTTTGTGTGATCACCCAACTTGTGGAGAAACTCACCATCCAACACAATGATGAGATAAAATTGATCGGATACACATTAAATTAATATTAAACTAAATAAATTAAAGGAGTAAAAAAGAAACATAGGCCTTGGGGGATAAAATAGGTGGGTAAAACTAGTACGGACTTGGTGTACTATTTGTACTACTTCTTCCGTTTCTTTTTAATGGCAACAAAGAACATTACACAAATTTTTAGGCAAAATTTAGATGTGGGTATGAAAATGACAGATAGAGAAAGTGAGACATGTGATGAGGAGTGAGATAGAAAGAAATAACATGCAAAAGAGGAAATAAAACATTTGTTGCCACTAATTTGATATTTTTCAAATTTAGTAAATGTTGCCACTAAAAAGAAACGGAGAAAGTATTTGATATTATGACTTATTTTTAATTGATTTTTGCCCTATTTTTATGATCTATTTGGTGTACTATTTGATACTCGTACATAATTTATTATTACACTTTTTTTTTTTCAAAAAACCTTTTTAATTTTTTTTTGTAAGAAAACACCTTTTAAAATATTGGAAATTTTTGTCAACAACTACCCACTTTTTGTCAAACTTTGAAAACAACTACCCACTTTTTTTTTAAAAAAAAACAACTACCACTTTTTTTTAAAAAAAAAACAACTACACTTTTTTACAACTTGTTTGTGAACCACGACCCAAAAGAAAGCTTTTTCAGGTCTAATTCCTCCCCTAAGATATGAAATGACCGTTGTGCCCTCACTTTACTCTTTTTTCTATTTTTTTTTCTTTTATCTTTTTCCTTCTTCTTCCTCCTCGTTCGTTCTGAGTCGTCTGTTCTTTCCTTTTCTCTKTCATTTTAATTTCTCTTCCATTGTCCATCCTTTGTCCATTTTAATTTCTTTGTTAAATTTAAAACCCAAACACAAGATCAAAATCAAGTGAACAAAAACCCCCAAAGATCAAAACAAAAAAAAATTGAATCAAAACCTAAAATTACGAAAATTTGAAAYTGAAAATTTGGGTGCCAAAAACAAAAATTACACTGCCATTTTTGTGCCATTTTCGTGCCAAAATCCCCCAAAACTCGCCCTCTAACAACGACACGCAACAACAAGCAATATCGAGCCCAGAACCAGCATGCAACAACAAGCAATACAACACCAAGCTCGAGCCTTCAAACCTGCCCAGATTCGAGCTTCAAGTGAACYAGAAAATTGGAGCAAAATGCTCCCAGAAACGCACCTCAACTGCACCCAAAAATTCTGAAATTTCGAACCAAATTCTCCCTAAAACCTCCAGAAAATTAACCCCAAGAAATTCCCAAAATCTCGAAGCAGAAATTCCCAGTAAATTTGAACCAAATTACCCACTAAAACCCCCAAAAATTTCGAAAATAAACCCAGAAAAATGGGTTTTAAATTCGAAAAATCTGATTTTTGTGACAAAAAGAGGAAGAAAGTTAAGTGAGTTAGGGAGTTTGAGAATGAATTTCGTGAGTKATTGTGAGATTTGAGTGTGAAATTTGAGCTTGAATGTGTGAGGATGAGTGTTGAGATGAAATATGAAAAGAGAGAGAGGTGATTGAATAGTGTTCAATTTAGGCATATAGCCTGATTATTTTTGCTCATTCATGATCGGCATTGATAACTCTAATGTTTTTGAAAGAGGATTTTTCAATGCCCTTGTTTAGTTTCAAGAGGAGAGAGAGAGGCAGTGAAAGAAGTCAGAAGAAAGAAGAAAGAAGGAAGAAAGAAGAAAGAAATAAAAAAAAGAAAAATAAAAAAAAGGAGGACATTTAGGTAATTTCCAATTTTCGGGTGTGAATTTTGCCAGAAAACAACTAAGCTGTGGGGCCCACACGAGGTTTGGTGGTTTTTTTCACCGAAAATCTGCTTGGGGTCATGGTTCACAAGCAAGTTACAAAAAAGTGGGTAGTTGTTTTTTTTTTAAAAATAGTGCGTAGTTGTTTTCAAAGTTTGACAAAAAGTGGGTAATTATTGATAAATTTTCCTAAAATATTTTATATAAGACACCTAAAACGAAAAACAATTTGTGAGAAGACACTTGAAGCCGTTGACCAAGATTTGACCCTCTAATTTTTACTACTTACACCCTAATTCTACCTAATACTTCATCCTCAACCTTTTAATCCCATTTTCTTCTTAACTTAACCYACCACCACCCATCTCAACCACTCTCCTCCATTTTTAAAACCTTAACATCCTACCACCTATCTCAACCACCACCACATTACCCTCTCTCTCACCACCTATAGCGACCACCATCTCACTCATCGTAATCCCTCAACATTTCTGCTCTTGTCACCCTTCCTTTGCCTTTGCGCGCCCCCTTCTTTGCACTCACCACCCTCGCCACTACCTTCTTTGCCCTGGCCAACCTTCGCTGCCCTCGTCGCCCCTTCCCTACTCTCGCCACCCTTCTCTACCCTCGCCGCCCTCTTCTTTGCCCTTGCCACTCTCGCAATATTTGTTTGTTGGTTGTTGTTGGTGCTTGTTTCTTGGTCAATGGTGGGAGAAAAGGAGTTTATGGGGTTGGGTCTTAATAAGGGTGGTTGTGAGAGGGAGATTGTGGTGAAGAAAGGAGAGAGAAAGAGGTGTAAGGTGAAGGGATGAGAGAGAAACAAGAGGTGTATTGATGGTTGAGGATATATGTAAGTTTAATTTAGTTTGATTGGTTTTATTTAGGTTTAATTTGTTTGTTAATGTATAATTATTGTTCATTAGGGTTGTAAGTAGTAAAAATTAGTGGGTCAATGCTTGGTCAACGGCTTCAGGTTTTTTCTCACAATTTTTTTTCGTTTTAGGTGTGTTCTTATATAAAATATTTTAAAAGGTGTTTTCTCACAAAAAATAATTTTAAAAGGTGTTTTTTGGCAAAAAAGTCTTATTATTATGATCTATTTTTCTCCTACTATGCATGGTTATTTGAGAAGAAAATGGTGATCATTATAACGGTTGATGTGATGCTTCATTATAAGTGTTAAAATGTTCACATTTTTGGTACACATATTTCTGAAAGGGATGTATTAATACGATATAATGGTGACCAGAATTGAATTTTGGTCTATATTTCAAACAAGTTAAGGTGTTCATATATTTGAATTGATTTTAGTGTTTGTAGTGATTTTAGATCTTTTCTTTTAAACTTATTTTCAATACTTATTGTAGACACCTAAATGTGTCTCCCCAAATGAGTAATCCGTGATGAAACATACCGCGTCTCGCGATTGTTTCAACTCAGAAAAGATGCTTTGAACTCACAAAAGTTG
>SNQN01013909.1:0-10780 GCA_008642245.1 Bassia scoparia | reverse complement strand
ACCACACATGAATTTTGCTTCTTTAGATTATTTGGATAAGCCAACACCTAATACAAATCTAAGACCTACACTTTCCAAGTCCTCTCTGAAACTTGAAAGACTCTCAACCAAACTTCATGCTGTATTGAGCACTTAAACTCTTGAAGCCCACTCTCTTACAGAGCCTCTCTGGATTAACTCTCAACCCAAAGCCCCTTTGAGATACAAACAAACTCAATATGTCCTCTTAGTAACAAGCGTACTGGCTGAAGCAATTACAAAACTGAGTTGGATAAACTAAAAACTTTAATTTGGCTACTTGGTGAAGTAGATATGTGTCAATTCCCTCTTTGGTTTGAAACCACAACCGTGGTTTGAAAACAGATTTCCTTTTCTGTATTACTGAATGAAGTTTGTAGAGCACCTGGAAAGTAAGCACTTATGTCTTCACTAGCATCCTACTTTATCCAGCTATGTAGTGAGAAGATAGTGTCCGTTGGGGGTTAAGTGTTTGGTTTTATTGTGTTTTGTTTTTATTGAGCTTCTTCGTACAACTTGAAACACTGACAAGTTACCATCCCGTCCACAGTATCAGTTTGAGATACTTCACCCGTACGGAATTATAGTGGCCGTGACCTCCTTATTTTCTACCTCGAATTCTTGATTTTGTTGTCTCTTTGCTCATTACAAGTTAATGCTTCCTTAAATTTCGTACAAAAAACAGTAATTAATATGAAGGATAATTTCAAACTCCATCTATGTGGTTCCATAAAGCATAAAGATAATATATAAACACCATTTTCATAAATTAAAACTTTTAACAGATATACTGGTATAAGTAATCCTCTTTAACAATATAAGAATTTTTAGAGTTTCGAAAATCTTCAGATTTAATTATAGATTTGTATGTGTATGTCATAAGATTTTTTTTAATTACCACTTAATTTATTATCTAATAAAATAATTACTTTATTCAAATCCTATAAACCTGATTATATATTGTCTTTATATCTTTATGTGAGCCAAACTTCACACCATTAATTGCCAAATTTACAATACACCCTAAATATATGATAATCCTACAGTTAATAAACCTAACAATGATTCGAGACCAGTAGAAATCTCTGAGTCTTTTGAGATCTTCAAGAGGGACCGCCCGATCGTTCCTTGCTCCCTGTTCGAGTGTTTTATTTTTCTAGCCATTGATGTATACATCTTTTGACTAATCTTCTAATTAAGGCTCTCAACAGGAACATACAGTCCCTGTTCTCATCTCGTTTGGGATGACTATCCTCCTATAGAGCCAGTTTGCCAGAGGTTGGTTATATAAAAGCTTCATTTTCGTGTAAAAGATCACATATTCTTAATCAAACATGACACCCACATATCATGTTATATCCCTCAAAAACACATGAGTTTGCGCATGCTTTTTTTTTGTTGTTTATATCATCAAAACTAGGGTTCACAATAACCTCTACCATGTTTTATTCTTCCTTTATTTTTATCATAATGTACAACAACTAAACTCACATAATCAGTTATATTGACATAATACAGCAACATTATAGAGATTGGTTAGTTAACTATTACTAATCTAATTTGTACATTGGTTTACATTTAACGTAAATATATTATTTCTAATATTTTGGACAACTCCTTATCTGATCCAATCAACTGTTTGTGTTTTCCTTCAAGAGTGTTTTGCTCCTCGTTTAATCTCGTGGCCCCTTTCTTTTTTTGCTATTCATAAATAAACGACACGCAACTGCAAGCAATTATTTTAAGAATACATCTCCAGATAGCACAGTACCTAATAGAGTATGTGTGGTATGGCCAGCTACCTTTTTCATGTTAAATAATTAAAGGCAGATGCCATGCAAATTATCATAAAACAAAGCATAGTGCTCAGAGCAAAATAGATAAATATATGAGAGTTAAATCAAGTGTGAAGGCCCAGGAATAGTTCAACGAAATCATATAAGACATTTTAATTTAAACATACCTTTGTGGGTGTTGCTTAGTTCTAGATTTGTTGTCAAATGATGTCTGTTAGCAAAAACCTTCATTTCTCTCTATGTTTCGTAATTTTTTTATTTGTCGACACAGTGTATGATTGTAGATCCCTGAGGTTTTGTTGTAGTTTTGGCTTGAGCTTGCTGCGTCTTTAGTCAGCAAGGTATTTGGTGGCGGGGTACTATCTTGGCACTTGCGTTTGTATTTCTGGTTGGTTTTGTTGTCTTGGGGTGATGGTCTGCGGGTTTGCTTGTTCCTTCTCTCGATTTTGCCATTGATTTTTTGGGGGTGGCTCCTATGGTGGTGGTTGTGTGGTTTTTGTTTGTTCTTCATCCATTTGCCTCTCTTTGGCGGGAGAGAAGCAGGTGGATTGGGTCACTGCGAGTCTTGTGTTTTATAATAGCCGGACGCCTTGGTAATTTTTTGTTACAGTTGCAAGATTGGGCAACTTTTGGGTAGTTTTCGTAATTAATGGTTGCTCCTTTGGACTGTTTCTCAGTGACCATGATGTTCCAAAAATAAATAGCACATTCAAGCTCGAGTAAAAAATTGTAGTTAGTTTAATGAATAGGAAGTTGGGTGTTTTAAACATAGTTTAATAGATTTGCAATTGAGTTCTGGCAGATAGTGCGAAAGCTCACAGATGGTGACATCCTTGTATGTACAGGGAAGTACTTAATTTAGTTCATGAGAAGCCAACTACGTCGTCCATTTCAGACTTCTGTTCGAACTCATGCTGTTAAGGTATGATTAAACATTGATGACTGCAAGATCGTCCGTTAGAGCTTGCATTTGGTAATGATTTATTGGGAAATTGGCTAGAAAATAGAGGCCAATCAGAGTTGATAATTTCTTTAAGGTAATAAATTCGACCAGAAATTGTAATGTAGCAAAAAATTTGGTGAAGTAATTTGACCAAGTAGCAAAAGGTGTAGTATTGTGTAAAGAAGAGAATGTGTGGTATCAGGTCACAGTTTTATCTCTTGACAAGTTGTTAAGGAGAGTTTCTGTGTTAGTGAAACTTGCATCTCGTGTTTCTTTGCTTTCTAAGTTTTTTAATTCCGCAAAAAGCTTAAGTTCCCTTAAGTTACAATTCACCCCCCCTCTTGTAACGTTCAGTAGATCCAACAATTTGCTTCTAAGATTATAATGGATCTTGAATAGCCTCACTACATCAATTGATAATTGGAGCTGTAAACACCCAAGGAGGGAAACATCTAACGACACTCTTCTTTCCACAGAGTATACTGCACCCTGCATATGTACACCAATGAATTCTTTTGTAAACAATAAAGGCATTGAAAGAAGGAGACAAGTAAAAATTAATTTTAGAAGACTATCACAAGTTTGCAACAAAACTCTGCGTGCAACTCCCAATATTACATGGTGTGTTTCATGCTAATTTCAAGTACAGAAATATTAGATAAGCATATGCAAGCCTTCAGCTTTTAAATGTCGGCAGGTCGATAGGTTACTAATATTCTTTTATGCTTAAGAGTTTAGGCTCCGTATGACCATATCCATATCTTTGAAAGTTTGAACTCYGTTCTARAAATCTTTATTTACATATTCCTGTTTCCTTCAATAAAGTAGGAATTAGATAGTTGTCTTGATGACKAKCTCGACAACCTTTGGAAAGACAACGTTTACCAGTCTCATGTTGTTCATTGGATTTGTGGATTTTCTGCTTAATCATTATTCAACTTATATAGAAAGCATGTTATGTCACAAAGAAATCAAAAAATTTGCTTTAGATATGATAAAAGGTAAAATGAAGGTAAATTTAAAAGACTTTTGATTTACTTGGGTGTATAAAATTACGTCTCGTATAATTGGTGTGATACCTGCATATGTGAAATCCTGTCATTTGCACCCTTTATTTCTTATTCACTAGTGCGCGATAGTTTATGAGCATATTTCGGGGGAAAAATTAACAAAAATAATRCCAACTTTGGGGGTTCTTCCAAAAATAATCCCAACTTTGGATTATTCCGGAATAATTCCAACTGTGGGGGTCGTGTGTCTTCCTTTTTGCACCCAACTTGTTTGGTACCCTATAGTGACTTGTTAATTAAGTTAACTGGAACGGTCGTCACTTCCTAATTGGCTCTAATTAAAATTAAACAAATTAATTATATTTATATTTACTTAAACCTACATTATATCTAAATCTCTCACCTCACCCTCACACCACAACCTTGCCATACCAACTGCCCCTCACCCCTCAACGACCAACCTAATTTCCACCTACCACCCAAACAGTTACCAACCTTCCACCCAAACAACTAACACACCACCTTCCACCCTCACAACAACCCCACACCACCCTCACCCAACACACCACGACCACAACCTCAACCACCATCCTACAGCACGACCTCACCTACAACCCAACTCCTCACCCTCACCCTCACCAGACCCACCTCACTCATAACCCTTGAAATCACCCCCACACCCTGAAATCGCCCCACATGAACCACCACAACTACCACAAATCTCCCCACACGAACACCAACCCACACCCAACAAAACCTCCCCGCACACGAACCCCACCACCACCCACGATAATTAGTCCCCACCCACCGAAAATCACCCCACCATGGTAACCTCCCCACCGCTTCAAATTAGCTCCCCACCCCTTCAATCAGCCCCCGCCATTGAAACCAGCCTTTTTCCCACAAAAACCCTCCTCACCACTGCAACCCACACAACATCAGCCAACACCGCCACAACAGCTACAATCGCCAAAACCATCCGCCACAACTAAGCCGCCAACCAAACCAAGCAGAGAGAGAGAGAGAGCGAAGAGAACAGAGGAGGAGGAGAGAGAGACAGCTGAGAAGATAGCAAAGGAGAGAGAGAGAAGGTTTTGGGAGAGAGAAAGAGGGGAGAGCGTGTGGTTTTGATAAAAATTAAACCAACTTCAACTGGTACACAGCAGGTAACGGTAATCGGGTGCAAAAATGGAAGACTGACCCCAAAGTTTGATATTCCAATATCCAAAGTTGGATTTATTTTTGGAAAACTCTGTCCCAATTTGGGATTATTTTTGTAATTTTTCCTATTTCGTGGGTACATCTGATAACAATGGTATTTACACAAGTTCTTCACACATATTTCCATGAACTTTAGAATTCATATCATGCAAGTTAGTTATATAATATATTGACATGAGAGCCCCAAGGTCATAGATCAGTTTACACATACTAAAAATTTCAGGGGGGATCGACAAAACAGAAGTTCAGAAATTGAAATGGGATCCACAGCTACCAATTAGCAATTACAGAGAAAAACCATTCCTGATAGTAACATACACAAGTGAAATTTTGGATTTTAACGGGATAAATTTAGTCATAAGAAGAGAAAATGCATCACTTTCTAAGCAAGTCATGGTGCAAAATGGTATATATTTACGCTCACCAAGGTAAGCACCGAGTCCAATAAATTTTTGAAGGAATGCACAACGAAATGCATACACTAGCTGCAAAAGCATCCATTTAAATTTTAAAAATACACCCTTTTTTTTCTGACCCTTTACCAAAATCAACATTTAGCATCCCAATAACGTGCTCAAGTTTTACAATCACTTGAGATAATTTGAATCATATACTATCTGCAAAGTAAAAGAGCAAGAATGCACTCACTACATGAGCAAGAAACAGTAAAAATCAACAAAACAATCAAAAACAGCTTAAATTGGAGAGATAACCATATAAATAAGTGTTGTTTCTCAAGATAACTACGAAGTACAGTTATGACAAAACATCATAATCAACTCTATCAACCAACTAAAGTGCATATAAAACAAGATTGAATGGCCAAGAAAACCATACACCAACTATTAAAACATAGCAAATCGATGCAAATTTATGCTTGATCAACTTAAATTTCGTGCTTTAATGAACTGAAATTTTTTTACTTCTTCATTATAAAAATTATCATCTCGTAGTATAAAGATCTCACATACCCCACGAAAGAAAAAAATAGGGTGAGCAGTATATAATATATATATATATTAGTTTATATATAGTTGTATACATTGTAGTTTACCAAAGAGATCCAATAATTTATACAAATTAATGCAAATATGCATCAAACAAGAATAGAAGGAGTTTTATCCAAATTAGTAACCATCAAAACTATAAAGATGCAATGTGATATGCATCTTGCTTCTTCCTTCTTATCATATCCCGAAATAATGAATCCATCTCGTTGCAAGAAAACGATCTTTGGTCAGGGAGTTTGAATTTGAACTTGAAAAATGAGTAATGGATAAACACGAAGAACACGGTTGTCATTAAATTGTATTAATATTTAATATAGGTGGCAATTAATTAGAAAGTGCATCCATCACTTTACCACTTTTTGCCAAAGTAATTCCTAGAGAATCTGAAGTCTTAGTCATCCACTCATCCATGCCTATGGCCTCTTATAAAAAGGAAATTCATTAAACTCATCATTTTTTACCCCTAAAAATACAAATAAATTGACTTTACCTCAAATAAAATGCAACTATTTGGACACAATACTTTCAAGCATTTCAACAAACACTTGCTGTTAGTTACTATTACCCAGTAAAAAACCCATTCACAGAATAAACAAACACACATTAACTTCTAACAACGAATGGGAATAGAATCAAGCAAATTGACGAAAAAATAGTGTACTTTCTAATCTCAGTACAATTCATCATGTCATAATTCACCCAAAACGTGAATTGAACCCTATATAACTAAAATTCCCATCAAATTAAACAAAGACTGATCATAGCTCATAACCAATGAAATAAACAACGAACAATTAAAGCAAAGTGAATGACTCAAGTACCTAAAGGTTGATCATAAGGGGGAATGATCTGAGATCGCGAGGAAAACCTTTATGAGAACAAGGGTGAGAATTTGAAGGTTGAAAACGAAAATTAAAAATGAAAAATTCAAATTTCAAACAACAACCTCGTGGTGAACTATCACAAGACCCAAATCAACCATGCAAAACATAGATTTTTGACCGATTAATATATATCTCACCACCTATAAACCCAGAAAAATGATGCATTTATGTTCATAACCTAAATCATCGAAATTCTAAATCTACACAACTTTAAATCAATAACCTAGAATTGAAACATGAAGGGTGTGATATATTGGTGATTTAAATCACAACTTAAAATCAACAAACACGAATAAATCGAAACTGAGATTGGATTCCTGATTTCAAAATTGATCTAAAGCAAGAAGTAGACTCACCTCAAATTCCATCCTAATTCATTCTTCGTCTTCATTTCGATCCATCTCTGCTAAGTCCAAAACAACTAAAAGATGGAAYGGTAGCAAWCCCACAGAAAGCGAGAAGAGTTACAGGTATTCTTGTGTGAAATCGAACACAAAAAAGGAGAGAGAAGGAAGGTATGCTCACTAAGCTGTGCTACCATGGGAGCTTTGAGAGAGAAGAARGACAAACGAAGAGGTGTAAAATGAGGTGTGTGAAATGGTGTATGCACTACTACAAAAAACCTATCGTGTCCCCTRTAAATGGTCTATCGTGACTAATTTGGGGGGACGCGGTAGCCACCGACACTATAGGTGCTCACCTATTGTGTCACTTCCRAAGGGACACAATAGGTAGGCATACGCGTCCACTCAATGCTAAGAAGGGACACGATAGCCTTACTTAAAGATGACCATTAAGTACTCTAATGTGTCCAATATTTCATAAGAAGGGACACATTACGTTGGCTAACGTGTCCAATATTACATAAGAAGGGACACGTTAGGTAGGCTAACGTGTCCAACGTTACATAAGAAGGGACACATTAGGTAGGCTAACATGTCGAACGTTACATAAGAAGGGACGCGTTAGGTAGGCTAGCGAGTCCAACGTTACTTAAAAAYGGACACGTTAGGTAGGCTACCGTGTCCAAAGTTACTTAAGAAGGGACACGTTAGGTGGGCTAACGTGTCCAACATTACATAAGCAGGGACATGCTAGGTGGGCTAATGTGTCCAACATTASATAAGAAGGGYCACGTTAAGTGGGCTAACAAGTCAAACATTACATAAGAAGGGACACATTAAGTAGGCTAATGTGTCCAATGCTACAAAATAGGTGATGAATTAGTTATAAATTTATTTTTGTCAAATTCATAATGATGTCGTACAATATAAACAATATATAAAATTCAAAATATTTAAATAATCATTAAAATATTCGAATAATCATATAAATTTTGATTCCATACATAATTTGAGTAATAACAAATAAAATAACAAAATTAAAATTTATAAATAGTAGCTTAAATTTAACTTACTAAATCTTACAATAATAATACACACAATTATTGATGAAGTAGTTGCACCAGAAAGATATACGACCACCATCATCTCCTCTGCGTAAATGGTACCGAATAAAAATACTACAAAAGGTAATAAATAATAATCAAAACTATATCACGCACTTGATTGTAAGAAAACATTAAACATATCGTTACGCTTGTAAAAACAAATAAAATTATTTAAAGTACGAAAATACTTGTTACCTTTTCCAATTGTGTTAAGTAGTACTCGATACGATTATTAAGTGTTCCAATTTAAGGAGCTATGATTAGACTCTCAATTGACAACACCAAAGGTTCCTTGCTATTAAATTATCATTCATCAACCTGCAAGGCTGCAATAGGAATGAATGCCACAACAAAACACAAGAATTGAAGTTAATTGAGCCGGAGAGGAAAAATGTACTTACAATCCACTTTACTGACATACAAATAATCAATGACTTTAAGTGTGAAACAATGGCTGCACCCATAATCTCAAGCGCAAATTGAAGCACATAATATAGCTTCTGTTTAAAACAAACAAAAAAACTTTGAAAGTCATCACATAGTATAATCAATTTTAAAATAGTTGTAACCACTAAGCGCAGCTTAGATAGTAGCCAAGTAGAGCAATAGCTCGAACAACAATAAGCAGCTGTTTGGCGATGCAACAACTATAGAAGGCACAGTAAGAGATTGAGAGAAAAGGAATAGAGGAGAAAAAACACAAGAAATTATTGTTCAGGACATCTTTATGAGCGGTCCGTTTGTTTTGAAGGAATAATTTTCATGCGAATTCATTTTCTAAGGAAAAACAATTTTCATGGAAAATTTTCTAGGGAATTTTTTTTTCTTTTTTGTTTGATTAGAGGAAAACTCATGAAGGAAATGGAAAAATGTATAGAAATGAAGGAAGGGTGGGGGAATGAATAGGAGATGAAGAAGGTGGTTGGCTCTCTCTACAAAAAAGAAAATGATTTTTTTTTCCAAAGTGACATTTCTCTCTTTGAGAAAATGATTTTCCACCTCTTTCCAAAAAAAAACAAAGGAAAACTAAAAGAGGGTAGAAAATCATTTTCCGCGAAAATGTTTTCCATTCAAAACAACGGAGCCTTAATGAGAAGAAATTATGATGGAACTCATGGAAAGACATAAGAGAGAAAAAGTTCTATTTGTTACTTTATTCATTAATAATCAATCCATCTGCTCATAACCCAAATTTAATCCCTAGTATAAAAAACCATGGTAATAACTTCAACCAATGTGTACTGAGTTGCGCCTTGCGAGCCATGTTCATGATTGGGGTGGGCCTGGTGAAAGGGCTTCAATTAGTGGTATCAATATGTTCTGACCGTTCATATTCACAGAACCGTTGCTCCCTTTTTTATCTGTATGGATTTTTTCATTGTTTTGGTTTCAAGTAAAATGATAGAAATAAGAAAATGAAAGGGGTATGTTCCTGTTCATGAACTTCAACACAAAGACAAAATAACGAGCTAAGAAATATGGAATTGGGGATTGACAGCTGGCATGTACGTTGTCCGCGTCTACGTCATGAATGGACAATGGTCTTCCTTCGGCTAATCTGCAAAACAACAAAGTGACTGATCTGGGGGGGTTGACCCAAGAAAGCCCCTCCGATGCTTAAGTTCAGCAATGGAGATTTCCAAGACTGGAGGTCAACGCAAGCAAGAGTATTTGTACTAGATTGTAACTTGTGTTTTCAGAATTAGATATCTGGAATGGGCTCACCACTCCCTTTTATATTGGTTAGGTTAGATGTATTGGCTTTTCCTCCAATGTGGGATAAAGAAGTGCAATTTTCGTCAATTGTGGGACATAAAGTACAGTATTTGTATAATCATGTTAGCTACATTTTGGCTGTTATGTACAATCCTACCCTTTTGGGTGCGCTTTTATGTGGAGATTGTGGGGCCCAATTGCTCCCAGATACTATACTGTGGGGCCCACAGATGCTGCGTGACCTAGTGACTTGGAGATATGAGAACAATTAGCCCCACGCTTGACATTATTACCGAGGTCCGAGAGAGTTAGGTGTCAGCGATCGCCATTCATCTCCCTCGCCCCAGGTTATGCAACTCTCTACCAGTCTAAGGTACCCGTCAGGATTATTGCAAAGAAGTCGGTCTGCGCTGTTCTCAAAGGTCACGACCAACGACCGTGCTCCGAAAAAGGTGCGCTCGATGGTAGGAGGAAGATCACCCAGGCCTTTCATCTATTTTTAGCTTACACTAGAGTTCCTCGTGAAGGGGAATCTAATGATAGAGCCTTGTAGAAGAAGGTTTCGGTCAGGATAATCACTCGCAATGTTTGCCAGTCTTGAATCCCGAAGGTTGTAGATACATAATTTGTGTCCTCCTGCCACAAACCGGTCATGATAAAAACCCTCACAAACACAAGTCAATCGAGAGAGCTAGGACCTTGACACTGCCTAAAAAGGCTAATTCCCAGCAA
>SNQN01013908.1:0-11924 GCA_008642245.1 Bassia scoparia | reverse complement strand
CAGCTGTGCTTTGGCCCACGACAGGATTTTTGTAGAATTCCTTTCACAAATGCTTCAAACATTCACTTTTCAAACTTAAAGTAAAACAACCTAATCAAACAAATTTCAATAAGACTATTGACAACCGCCATTTTCACACTATAATTCATCCTAAATAATTCACACAACAATAATAACAATTAATGAAAAAATTACGAAAAATCAGAATTGAATTCACGATTTATGAATTCTGAAATTTTCAATAAGACTACTGACAACCACCATTTTTCACCAAAAACTATAATTCACCATAAATAATTTCACACAACAATAAGAACAATTAATTTGAAAAAATAACAAAAATACAGAAAAGTTGAATTCAAATTTATGAATCTGAATTTATTCAAACTATTGAATACAACAATAGTTTTGGTTCCCATGTTTTTACATACATATGAAGTTGTGATTGCTAATCGAATTGTATTAAGCTGACAATTACTTGTTATTGATTCCAGCATACAGAAGCCCCCAATTAGGATTCATGCAAGCCATATAATTGAGTATTCCATTAACAAGATTGAAAAAAGATGTAAGGACTACGCTAGGATTGAAAAATGGAGGTCTAATCCATAGCAACTGCCCAACAGATGATTAAAGGGTGAACAAAATTAACAGGAGCAACTTCGTTTGTTGAGGTTGCTTTCTTTTCATTCAATCCGGGTACATAATTTCGGTTCTTCAATTGTGTTCCATTGTTATCTTTGTTGTGCTTCTCTTCCAAGTGGGTTCTAAACTCCTGGATAAAACCAAATTTTCAATCTCCAAAACAAAACAATAACACTCGTGCATATACTAATTGCGCCATCCCTGCTAATGCTCTTTCAAAGAATGCATAAATCTCAAACCAAGAGACCACAACTCACCTGTTGAATCGGCCTTTCGATGTTCTATCCCCTTTTCATCCAGCCCAAACGCTTCTCCTTACAGCCCCCCCAACAACGAACCTTAGCTCCAACCCCTTTCAATCGCCATGGTGCAAGACACCGACTGTTGCGGACCACAACACGACCTGATGACACCGTAAGGAATTAGAGAGGGACCCGCATGGGAAAAAACAGCATGCAACATTTGGCGAAGAGGAGTGGGAAACGTAGTGAGTGGAAGTTGTTGATGAATTTCGCCCCCTGTTTGAAATTGTTGCCTTGACTAGGAAGCTTGACATGTGCGCAGCTGATGTGCATGGGAGGCGAATTTGTCCTTTCACTTTCACTTGAACAGTAATTTTAGTTCACTTTTTTGTTTTTGGATTTATATGTTTTGTCCTTAATTCGCTATTATTAATATGTATCCTCACTTGCTTAACGATTATTACCCACTTTCACAAATGTATAATCAATTACAATTGTAGCTGAAATTTTATTTAGGGATTTAATTGTGTTTTGATGGAAAGTATTAGTGTTTTTGGGGAAATGTTTCCCGGCCATTTGCATCAATTCAATCTTCTCTTCAATTGTACTATAAGTGTTTTGGTTATTAATTATAGGAAAAATTCACAAGATATCCACCTTCAGTGGTCTTCCAAAAATAAACCAACTTTCGATTATCCCAGATAATACCGACATTTAGGAGGTATCTCCAAAAAAAAACCTTAACCGTTGTGACCAAGGATTAAGTAATGAACACTACATATTTTTGGCTGTAATTTAAATTATATTAAATTTAACCCTAATCAATTAACTAAAATTAAAGTACATTTAAATTAACCTAATTACCTATACCTAATGCTAATCACCCACACCCACACACTCCACGTCACCACCTTCCAGCACCCACCACATAGGCTTCACACAACCCCCGTCACACAGCACTCTCACCAGCATACCATCACAAGCCACGCCCCCTCACCACCTCACCATCACAACACCACCCGCCTCCACTACACATTCACACCACCACCATCGGGAACCTAGTGTCTCGACAGCCACCCACCGCACCCACTCACCAGCTTCCCACCACACAGCCACCACCTGCCAAATCACCCAACCTTCCCACCACAACCCACCTTTCCGATCACCACCCACCTCCTGACTGCACAGTCACCATCCACCTCACCCACACATCACCATTTTCCACCACTCTAACCTACAACCACCCACCACAACGCACCACTTCACCACCACAATGCACCACTTCATCACCAACCCTTGACCCGCAACCACCTCCACAGCCCGCCTCTCATCGACTTAACGTCAATCACCTCACCCAGGAGAAACCGGAACAAAAGGAGAGAAGGTGCGGCGGGAAGGGAGGGATGAACAGGAGAGAGTGGGCAGAGAGAGTTATGAGTGGGATTTGACCAAAAAAAAAGGAAAAAAATTAAAATCAGATTCTTAAACCTAAGAACAGGTTACAGTTATCGGTTCATTTTTGGAGATACCCCCTAAAGGCGGATTTTCTGGGATAATCGAAGGTCGGTTATTTTTTAAAGACCTTAAAGGGGATTATCCTGTTATTATTTTCTAATTATATTAATTTTAATCAAATTGCAAGTTATTAGTTTTTGCTTAACATAAATTGATTTCGATAACCTTTTCCCGACCTTTCCTGGGAACGTTTTTCGGTGTTTTTTCAACGACTCTCCTCCGCGAGCATTTTTAGTCCTTATCTGGTAACTCTCCTCCGAACTTAGAGCGACAACCACTTCGGTTAAGTAGTTGTAGAATGAAAGCCTTTCATTATTAAAGTTATTGCTTATGGAATGTTTTTTAAATAAATGCAATTTCATTTTCTATTTTTATGAAATATGTCATAGTTTACTCTTAATGTTATGTAACCAAATTTTATATATTCAGAAAATTTTGTGTTCTTTGATGATTGATAAATTTTATATAAATCAATGGTTTTGCTAAAAAATATAGCATAGACAATTCAATTTCTACAATTTAGTTTTTCACTTGTTAAAAACTTTAACATATTATGTGTGTAGTTGTTTTTCTGGGTTGAATCATATTGTGGTGTGTATTAACTATTAATGAACTTGTAGTGGCGACATTATGAACACCTTATCGTCTTTACAATAGCGTTAAGTTAGTGTTGTAGAAGATGAATAGATTTTGAAATATTTGACTTAAAAGATCATTAGTTTTACTAAAGGATCAAATGTATCTATGAGTACATTTGTTTTATAAATTTTGTAAACTTAATTTACTAGTTAATATTTTAGGAACATTATCTACCTAGGGACTAATGTCAAATTGTTGAACGAAATTGGATTATGTTCATTACAATGATGAAAGTTGTTATATGTTTGCAGGTTATATGGAAGAAAGTCATGAAAGATTTCAATACATTCCACTATTTGATTAAAACACATGAGAATATCGAAGCTGGATTATTGGATAGAGACGCGCTCAATTTTTAAGAAAAATTCTAGTTACAGAGATAATAAATATAATATAAGCATTTGGGTTTGTATGCGCCTAATTTGACATTTCCATGGGTATTACAATTTATTCTATTGTATGAGAAAGTACAGTCTACACTTGGTGAACTTGCCCACATACAAAATCTTTCTGTGCAATTCATTGGTTGACAATATTGGCCACTAACTTTAATTTTCAATTTCATTCAATTTCAAATCAATTTCACGTCCAAATTTGAAATTCAAAATAAATTTATTTTAACTTAATTTTTATTTAATTCTTTTAATATTTTTACATTAAATTTTTGTAAGTAAATATCTCTGATCGCTACAATAACTACGCGACCAATATGAATGTTCATCCTGGCGACAAACCGACCACCCAACAACACCGACCAATATTCTTTCTCCTCTGATGTGCTCCTCTTTCACGACTGGTTTCGCTGGTGAAGAAAAGCAAACCATAACTTCTAATTTGTTCCGGCGAATTTCCACCGTGATGTTTGATTTTCGGATGTTTATTTGGAATATTATTTAGTATGAAAAATTCACGAGCAAACCCGATCACAGAGAACCCATGGTAATTTGCTCCCGAAGTTTTGCGCCTGCGATGGTGGCGTTGTGAAGGTGACGTATTTTTCATTTGCGTCTTCGATATGTAGTTGAAAAGCCCAAGTATAGCCAAGCTGAAATGTAAAGAAAAAAGGACAAAACTATACGTGAGATCAACATAATTGTTAGGATGTAAAAGAATATATTTGAGGACGTAACTGTACATTATCTATTCCTAGACAAGTAGTTTAAGGACTAATTAAGCTGTGTCTCCTTGCTTGGAATTTAAATAAGCATTGCGTTTTTATTCATTTCCCACAAATTTTCCATATTCTTCAACAGTAATTAATATCACTCCAAATAATATTATCTGATTAATCTGTGGTTTTGGAGGAACAAAAATTAAACATTTTTTCCGATCTTTTAAACAAAATGTGACAAGCTTACAAATTTATTATTATCTCCTTTTAATTTTATTATCACAACGTTGACTTGTGGAAACAGAACACATATAACGTACAAACTATTATGTAATATAAAAGATAGTTTGTTAAATATATTGTATTAATTTAAAAATTATTGTTATGTTTATAGCTAGCTTTTCTAGAAATATAGTGATGATTTCATAGCTTAACATTCTTTCGGTAAATATCTTTTGTACTCGATTATACGCTCAAATAAGTTTTTCTTCTATTAACTTTGGCTAAGGAAGTGTTTAGTGTTTATAAATTCTATCATCCCTTGAGTTATCTAGCCTAAAATTTTAATTGGATCTTTAATCAAATTAAGATGGCAAAACAAAATAAAAGAGGGTCACAAATTTCTCTCAATGAATTAAAAGGACATTGAACTTATGATGCATTGTTTGATACCACTAGCAAACTTGCTTCAATTTATATAATATACGTCCTTCTTAATATTAATGATCCTATATAATAGTCAGCCCAAGATGAGAGGAAAGAAAAAAGACAATTGTTATTTGGGATCGAAACACTTATTAAGGATGTAAAAACAACATATTTGAGGACATAAATACACATGAGCTGTTCCTGGACGATGTATAACACTAATAATCTTTATCTCTTTGCTCGGTAATGTAAAAAAAAGCATGCGTTTGTTAATCGTGTCCGCCATTTTCGATATACAAGTACAAGAATTGAATGAAACAATAAGAAGTGTTAACCACCCTAATTAATAATTATACTGAAATTTCTTATTTGGAATGGAAAAACTTTTTTTCTCGACTTTTTAAAACAAAATATTACAAGATTTTTAAAATATTATTATTCCTTTTAATTTAGTTTTCACAACGTGACTGCGAAAGAAAAAACGATAACGTACAAAAAATATGTAATATAATAAACAATCTGTTAAATAAATTGGTATTTATTGTAAATAATTAATGTTTGTTGTAACAATCTTTTCTTAGTATAGTATATGTTATTCTCAAGTTGAGTCAAATATTTTTTCGTTTAATATCATTTTTTACTCGAATATACGCTGAAAAATGTATTTCTTCTACTTCGTATTAAGTTTGCTAAAAGCCTAAAGGAGTGTTGATTGCGAAGTGTTTTCTATGTTTAAATTTTTGTCAACTTGCTAGTCGTTATGCCCATACCAAGAATATATTTAGAACAACTGAAATGTTTTAATTGGATATTTTTCAAAATAAAGGATCATATTCGTATCTACATTGAGACACACGCTGGTTAGTCGGAATATAAGACATGGCCAGGAGATTTCTTGCTACGGAGAAAAGCGACATATGGATCATGTCCCAAAACAACTTTGTGAGCAATGGCAATGGAGTTTGAGACGTCAAACAAACAATGATACTGCAACTCGAATTCATGTCACCTTTTTATTTTATTGTTTTGCATTTGGGTTTAGTTGTTATGGAAAAGTATGCATCAAGTTGACGAATAATGAGAAGCGGTAGATTAGGATTCATCCTTAATTTGTTAAAATCTGATGTTCCTTTTTAATTATTTATCCTTTCATTAATATATTGATCCTTTTATTGACAAATTACTATAATGTTAGTTGACAAAGGTAAGAAGTGAAACTTGAATATTTTTAATAATATAAGTAAGTTCAAACGTTATTTGAAACTATCAAACCCAATCAAAATATCCTCAAAAATTTCAACATAAAAAAACAAAGGACAAAGAACAACTAAAACAGAGAATGACATTAGTTTTCACTCCGCCTAGTTCGTGACCTCCCTTCCACCTTCACCTTTCACTCCGCCTGATTTGACACCTCCCTCTGCCTTTCGCCTGACTTCGCCACCTCCTTCCGCCTTGCCTTCGCCTGACGCTGTGTATTCCCCGGTGGTCGTCACCCAACTTCCCGGTAGTTGTCGCCCAACATTCGCCGGACTTCGGTTTGTTGTTAACTTCACCTAAACTTCGCCGGACAATAGTTTTTGTTGCGGCCTCCGCCGCCCACGCCTGGTAAGTAATTTTCTAATTTGGATTATGTTGTTTTGTAAGTAAATGTGGTTTAAACTTGCTTCAAATTAAAATATCTATATCAATTAGAACAAAACTTGTTATACGAACTTATCAGCACAGACTAGTTTCTACGTCTCATTTTCCTTTATTGTACAGTGAGGTTCTTGGTGGTCAAGGTCAGTAAACTTAATCACTTCATCCCCTACACTGTCTTAGGAAGTTTAATGTAAACTGAGCATATTTTTTTTATCTTTTTGTAGAGGGTAAGAAATAGAAACTTGAATAGGAACATACCTAGTGCAATACTGGTTAGCCACCCATGCACGAAACTCGAAATGAATTGTTACTGATCTAGCGTAAGTACCCGTTTTGAATAGTATGTATGATGTAACTTTCAAGATTGATAAACTAACATGTTATGCATTGTGTTGTTCAGCATTCTTGAAGAATCATAATCAAGATTTAGCTGTCATTTCAAAGGAACAAGGGAATCACAAGCCTTAATCACTACATCAATGAAGCATACCTTTGTAAATATTTGTATGTAGTTGAGTTGAATCATCACCTTTAAGAATTATTTTATTCTAGTACTTGGGCTGAACACGCGAGTTTCAATTTGCCATTGGGGACTCATTACGAGATATGCTTTTGTAAGCTTACTAGCCAACAATATGTTAGTTCCTTATTACATATAAGACTGCAATATATTGCATGAGGAATTGTGTGCAATTACTTAGGATCAATAGTATGTTAACATAAATCGCAATCTGAATCTTAGTGTAAAGTGCATGTCAAACCGTTTTTATTTTTTAAGGTTATTAATAACAAATATTAAAATGAGTATTGCCATGAATAAATAGAAATGTAAGGAACAACTTTACTTTCTAGAAGCCGCCAGGACAAAATAAGTAGAAGTGGACAATAACATAAACTCAAATATAATTAGTTTGTACACACCACTCCTACTAAAACATGTTTCGCCACAAAAATAGTAAACAAAAGAATATCATGAATCAGTTATAATTTAAGTACAAAACAGGCTAATATGTAAATTAAGAAATTAAACAAAAATGCCCTATAAAGGTTTAATCAAATGAAATTCAGCCACCGCTGCTTCCTCTTTACCCTCTTCTCTCCCTTACTTTTTTTCTTCTTGCCTTCATTTGTCGCCAGGGGTTCGTTTCCTGTGTGTAAACCCCAAAATTTTCTCTATTGCAAATTTCCGATTCTAGCATCTTTCTCAGTCTAGCTTTTTATTTTATAAGTTATATGCTTATTATATTAAATTAATTATATTATATATTATTCTTTATTATATGTATCTGTTATATTGTTGTTAATTGTTTATTGAATGTAATGTTGTGTGAAACTATTTTTTGGCTAATGGCTTAAGTAAATTGATTGGACCGACTTATAGACATTAGTCATGCTAGTTTAATTAGTGTTTATGTTAACTAATGTCATGTTTCTTTTTCTGTTCTTTAAATGTTTTATTTATATTTTACAAAAATGTCTAAACTCATACTTTATCCTTAACCTTTTATTTTATCCCATTAAGTTGCAAAAACCCCTCTCTTTCCTCTCCTTTTGGCGCCATTTTGAGGCCTTTGCTTGCTTTGTGTTTATATAGTAAAACAACTATTTTTGTCACCTAAAGCAATAAACTAAAACTCATCACTTTTTTCTATTTAAAAAAATAGACCAAAATACTCATTCTTCCATTTTCTCCCAACCGCCGTGGTCTTTCAAAGTAAAAAAAATATTTTCTGGTGATTTTGAAAATGTCAATCGGTTCATTCACTTTTCATCGTTTTCGTTTTGCCAATTCTTGGAGCATTTTTCTTGAGGTTTTTCTTTCTTTCTTCAAGGTTTATTTCTCTCCTAATTCAAGGTAACTAGATATTCTTCACCTTTGTTCTTATTTAAACATAAAAGATGTAGGTTTAATAAATTGGAATCGATTGTTTTATCGGTTTATTGATTATATAATTATGTTTAAATATATTTTCGGCAAAATTTTGTTGATAATATTTTCCATATTTGTTATGACTAATATTAACTTAGATATTTATTGGAAATTTTCGTAACTTGTATAATTTAATCTGAATTCTGTAAAACTGACTTATAGTCATTCTATGATGAAATTCTGTTTTCTTTTTCTTGTATTTAAATTATCTTAATAATTTTCCATGACTTTTATAATCTAAATTAATTTAAAATTATTATTTGTAATTTCGTGCTTAAAAACAATTTATTTCTGAATTTCCGTAAATTCAATTAATTGCAATTTTTTAGAAATTTCCTTTTTGGTATTGTCGTGTAAATTAAATTTTGTCTAATATTTTATAGACTTGTGTATTAGTATATTATTAGAAACTGTTATCTTGTGATTTTAGTGATTGTGCAAAATTATATGCAATTTCTTGTATAATGAATTAAACTTTTTTTAGAGTAAACTGTAAATCTATTCGTGAATACAGCCTATTTACTGTTGGAATAATTTATTTAGACTTATTAACATCCTTAATCATTGTCTAATTTCTTTATTTTATGGTAAATTGTTAGTTTCTCAAAATAATGTTTCCTCAATTTTCTTAAACTGTTTTCTGCCCAATTTATTAAATTTCTGGAATTTTATTAATAAAATATTAACCTGTTTTTCTGGCATCTATAAGGTTAAAAACATAGTGAATTTCCAATTAATTTTGGCATTTTGTAATAAATAATATTATGGAATTTAAACGGTTTGTGACTTTTAAATTCTGTTTAATTTTCTGTTTTTAAACAGCCAAAAATTAATTTTTTAGGGTTTTAAAATGACTTTTAACATTCTTTCTAAGTTTAATACATTATCTTTAGATGTTGTGGTAATTTTGATTATAATTTCAATGGTTAGTCAATTTATAAATATAGCAAATTGGTTAAATACTTAGGTGTTAGACGTAACTAATATTATTATCTTTGTTTAGTTATTGATGATTTTGCTTGATTGTATGGGTATGTAGAATTTATTGTGTCTAGAATAATTATCTTTTCACGTGTTTGCCAAAATTTTAGTGAACTTTGATTCCTTTAAACCTGGCTTTGAATTTTTATTGATATTAAAACTTGGGTTTTAACTATTTCATGGAATTGTGGAACTTATTTTGGAAATTCAATGTGCCTTTGATTTTAAGGGTAGTCCCATGGTGGTACCTTTGACATTTGTTTTCATTTGTTTTATTGGTTTGAATTGGTCATTGTGCCTTTTGAGTTCTTAAGGAAGTCCTAGTGGTCCATTTACTTGGTTTGTTGTTGTTTATTGAAATCGTTGGGAGTCCATAGTGTTCCTTCGTTGGACAACACTCTATAGTAGATTGTTTTGAGTTAGTTGTCGTTCTCGTTCCGGCTGCGTGAAATTGACACCATTGTTGGACCAAACACACCAGTGACTGACTCACACCTTTCCAAACTCCCCTACCTCCAAGCCATTGTCAAGGAAACCCTCAAGGTCCACCTACCGAGCCCACTCCTGTCGTGGGCGCGCCTCGTGATCCACGACACTCACGTTGGGCCCCACTTTGTCCCWGCTGGCGGGGCCGCAATGGTGAACWTGTGGGCCATAACACACAACGAGAAGATTTGGGCTAAGCCGAATGAGTTCAACCCAGAGAGGTTCATGGAGGAGGATGTTTCAATAATGGGTTCGGACCTCAGGCTCGCTCCGTTTGGGGTGGGGAGGCGATGGGTTTGGCCACTGTCCAACTTTGGTTAGCACAAATGCTGCAGAACTTCAATTGGGTGCAGTCTGATGATCATGGTGTTGACTTGACTGAGTGCCTTAAGCTGTCATTGGAAATGAAGAGGTCTCTGGTCTGCAAGGTTGTTCCTAGGGTTACCTGACTTCTGCTGTCTCGATGAATTAATTAACCCTTAGCTTTATTTTGTGTTGTTTTCTATGATATGATAACAATATTTGAGTTTTAGYACTACTTTTATTTTTATTATTATTATGATAAGTTAGGTGAAATGATGATATCTCTTCCATGGTTTTGCACACTTTAAAATGGGGAGATCATCATCAAAAAAATAGAATTCTACAAAAAATCCGATGAAGTTGATGTGATTGTTCGATTCATTGCTGGGCAAAGCTGGTTGATCGATATTGTTATGTGATTCTATCCTCTGGATTTCTTTGGTGTCTATTTGATTTCGTTGGTTTCGATTTAATTCCGTATGATTGAATATTATCTTGGCCTTTTGAGGTTAGTTGTCTTGGTGTCTGTTATTCTCTAATTGCTTGTTTGGGAGAGCGAAAATTGATCTTGGTTTGTTTACAGTTGGTTTGGTTCAATTTTATGGTTTCATATTGAACGTTTTAGGCATACATGTCTCCCTGTTCAATTAATTTGCTGAGGATTTGTTTTAATCCTTATTTATCAATTTTGGTTTGGCGATTTTAATTTATTTTAAATTTTAATGTGCTTTTAATTAATTAAAGACTTATCGAAAATTGATATGATTAATAATTTAATTCTTTTAATGTGCTGGTAATGTATAATCGGTGTTTAAGCCTTGCCTCGGCCTTTGTTTTCGTCTGTAAATTSAGGTTGATAATATCAAATATATGGAMTTGCCTCAGCCTATTATGCAGTGTAGTAATTATATTGAGAACTTAAGACAGTGTTATTTTCTTCRCAGAGGTTTTAATTTTGAAGGTGACCTTTATAATGGAGGAGTTCTCTGAGAATAGTCTTGAGATTGATAGCAATGGGAAGAAAAGTTCTTTTACCTGGAAAGTTCAATATGAAACCAGAGATTTCATACACAGAGAAGAGTCCATGCGTCATACGCAGAGATTTGAAATGTGACAACATATTTGTAAATGGGAACACCGGAGAAGTTAAGATTGGGGATCTGGGATTGGCTACTGTTATGCAGCAACCTATCACTCAAAGTGTTATTGGTATTGTTAAGTTCTATTAAAGGATTCAATTTTTTTGATTCCTTTTGGTTGAAGTATGTCACTGATGATGGTCTATTTAACACAGGTACACCTGAATTTATGGCCCTAGAGTTGTATGAAGAAGAGTACAATGAGCTTGTCGACATTTATTCTTTTGGTATGTGCATGCTGGAGATGGTGACMTGTGAATATCCATATTCTGAATGCAGAAATCCAGCTCAAATATATAGGAAGGTTACCTCGGTGGGTGTTTTATTTACTTATAGAAGTTTCCCAGTTGTGTGGTTAACTTATTATTATTGTTATCTGAGTAATTGAGTTGTAACTCCCATTGTTTTACATGTTGTTAATCTTAATGGGTTATTCGGTTACCRGAACGACGATTTCGAGCGCAGGTTGGAGAGGATTTCTAAGGAGGAGAAAGTTATAATTACCAGGATGAGGAAGAGAGCTATGAGTTGGGGTAGTTTGAAGCGCCATATTATCCTCTTTTCTGCTCTTTTGGAGGTCTGATTTTTAATGTCATCACTGCTTTGTTTACATTTTAGGTTTAATTTTGTCTTTTTAGGTT
>SNQN01013907.1:0-11929 GCA_008642245.1 Bassia scoparia | reverse complement strand
AAATATACTTGTGGTTTAACCTAACAGAAATAGATGCATTGTAGCGCTTACGAATTGTTGTGTTGAGCGACATGTTTATTTACGATCTCATATTAAAGGCTGCGTCAAAAAGCCAACTTTGTTCGATGAATTTATCAGTCTTAGTTGTTTAAGACATAATAATAGCCTGTTGATTCGATGCGTACACTGCGTCACTAATATGGCTATCGTCAGCTCCGGTACCTCTCACGTAGTCACAAAGATACAAGCATTCAACAAGAATTAAAAAATTTGTTGCCTTAAGATGGATTTAATTCATGTCGAATAGTTTTAATCAATATTACATTGCTAATTTGCATAGAAGCGTTCGAATTATCTAACAAAGCATGCAAAAGGCTTAGTGTTTAGAGATTGAGGAATTGCCTCAAACTTACCTACTTCGCAAGACATCGTAGCCTTTGCTAAATTAAAATGAAATGATAATGATGCTTAGAAACACCTCGGCAAACTCGACCATCACACGAAAAAAAAAAAACCATAATTCGAAACACCTAAAAAAACTATAAACCAGAGAACCGCCCAAATCACCACCAGAACTTGACGAAAATTAAGCAAGATCTCATTTGAGTGCATGAATAGATGCGTAAATGTGTTTTGAATTRTTTTTGATGTGTTTTAGAATGATTTTGATTGTGTTTTTGAATTCTTTTCAATGTATGAATCCTTTTGAATTTTGAATGCAAAAGAGTGAGAGCTTTGATGTGTTTTAGAGAGAGGAGAAAAGAAAACTGGAGAGAGAGAGCGTTTGAGAAGTACAAATGAAGCGTGGATCTTCCGTAAATGAAGGGGGTCAGCCTATRTTTATAGGCYAAAGCCTGAAATTGCCCAAAAAAGGCAATAATTGGGTCTAACTACGCCTAGTTACTGGGCGCAATTGCGCCCTGTATTTGCCTGATTTTTGCTGATTTGTTTTGCCTTAAATAGGGAGATTGCGTATAATATAAAATCGAAATAAAATATCATTTGATTTTATTTGATCGTAAAATTTTGTAAAAAAATCACTAATTAATTTGGGGACATATTCGTTTGGGCCCCGCGCTTGGGTGCGTTCACGAAGTTCCTGAAATGAGCCGTTTCTCTCGGGTGCGCGTTTTTGCTTCGGAAATTCATAACTAATTTTCCACAACTCCACAAATTGTGTAAAAATATKTATAAAATTCCTTGTAAAAAATAGTATGTTGTGTTGAAATTTCATGAATTTTAGAATTGTTTTAATTATCGCAGAATTAATTTAATTGTTGAAAATTCCAAAAATTGCCAAAAATGCTTAGAAAAATTCCAAAAAATTCTAGAACCCAAATTGTCTTTAAAAATTAAAATAAAAATGATATGAAAATTATAAACTCAATTTTAAGGGTGCTTCACGCCAACGGCTCACGGCTACATGACATTGATAGGTAAATGTGCACCGTCGGTATGGTTTGTATGTAACGGGAAAACCCTGCCTTTTTTTAGGAGGAGATCTTCTAATCTAGGCCCAACTAATTAGTCTTCACTTCAATTCAGCTTTACATCACGTGTGTGTTCAAGGGTGTCTTAATCATCGGTCGTCTTGGGCTAGGGACAAATGTATGTTATCTACCCACCCAAGAGAGGTCATCTTCTCAGATCTCCACAAAAGTATCTCTTCCTTTCACATTCACCTTTACATTCAATCCCCTTGCACTTTCTCTTTAAGCCATAAACAGAGGAATGCGAGACCAATTAAAACACTTTCACCTCAAAGCACTATCATTTCTTTCATCGATACCCTACATCTACCTACCTGGAATTCAAATGCGTGCTTGCATAGGAAAAAAACATGTTGCCAAAAAACAAGTGTAAATGCAAAGAAAAAAATAATGAAAGGAAAAAATCAAAAATCAAAAATTCAAAGTGCAAATGAATAATTAATTCAAGTATTCCAAGTCAATTTTGCAAAAAAATCAGAAAAAGCAACCTATCCGCACATGGGGCACATTGGAACTTTGGGACTTTCTTTTCTTTATTAACCTTAACCATAAAAGCCTTACGATTAATCCATAAAAAGCCCTTTCACAAGGCTGTGTCTAAATCATCAATAAGGAACATGACGGTCTTTATATTTAAGGAACGTTAGGGAAGCCTCTTATCTTATCGAGGCTCGACCGCCCAATACCCAATGACATTCTTGAACAGTCCACCTTCTTTCTAGTTAGTTTGATTCCCTTAATGGGTGTATAGTACAAATCCCTAGCTATGTGTTAATTAACCATAATTAGAAGGTTTGCTTACTTTTTATTATACTTTTTTAGAGCACCATTTGTGTCAGATCTACCTTGTGATGTGGACACTGCCCTTATATTCCTTAAATCTCGCCCAAAAGCACTCTGTACGACCATAAGTTGTCTCTCAGATCAATCCTTTTGGCCTCCTCTAAACCCTTATGCTTAAACTATAGCTTCGAATCTCCTCTGTCTTCCTAATGATGGGGATTTAATTAAAACTTGTTACGCCTACTTATTGTCAGGTTTCGTTGGTGTGTCCTCGTCCCACTAGTCAATGACTACTAGGTTTGACTTCTTTCTCTATATCCAATAAGTGCCTTCCCCCAAAAAGTGATGAATTCGAAAAGTTTCAAGCCTCAAATACTCTTGGCTTACTCCCATTAACCTTGATGTGTCCAAACCATACTTTCAAAGTCTTCAAGGTGCTTATGGGGTTCTCACTCTTAAAGTCCATATCAAAATGGTCCTGATCTCAAAGTTTGAATGATCGACTAATCTCAAAGTTTTCCCTCTATTATTTAGGTAACACAATGCTTTAGTCGCCCGCATAGGAGCCGGCGAGCAGTCCCTGAATCCTTATTGGCCTTGCCATGATCTCTCTTTTGCAAAATCCTCAAACCTCTTTTCACTTTCACTTAACTCCTTAAAGTACCCGCTTTCTACCCATTATTCTCTCTTAGAAGTGTGTAGTCTCGCTCCGTTGATATACATCCTGAGCCTCCGCATTTAAGTGTAGACCTTCTTAGAATACAACCGATCTCTCTAGATAAATCTTCCACAAAGTCCTTTCCAATTCTCGGGATAAAAACACGACGACGGCTCGCTACTTGCCCTATGAAATATGTGAAGTCAATGCTCGAAAATGATAGCCCAAAATTCAACTTTTTAAGTGAAGTTCGTGAAAATCTTTTTTGGTTTTTTTTAGAACAGTTAAAAAACAACCAGAACTCCCGTGTAAGACCTTTTCTTAAACAACTCGCCTCCAACAACAACGGACACCGGCACCAAACTTTGTTCTTTATTTTGATGGCCCAGGGGAAATTGCCACGCGGCGTCGGATGAGCCTAAGCTAACCTAATGTCTCAAAAATCACCATTTTATATCTGATACATACAACTATTACCCCAAAGGATCATTATTTAAAAATTATAGAGGTTTTGAAAGTTAAGGATGATCGACCCTCTGGGAAGGTGGCTAACACCAAAAAATGGAGTAAATCTAAACTTACACTAGCTTGGGAAGTAAAACATACTTTTGAAAATGTAGAAATGAACTAAAACTAGCTAAGAAGAATCTCTTGAAATAAGCTTTGGGGTAAATCAATTACTCTAAACACTTAGGTAGAACTCAGTGTCACCTTCCATAGTTTAAATGGAATCGCCAACAAAGAGTATTCATCATTCCAATAAATAGGCAGAGTGATTGCAATAATGGTTGGAATTATGATAACATCATCTTCCAAGCAATTAATTAACCTCTCAAACAAGTTCAAACCCATGTCCCCTCAAGTTTCTTACTAAGCATTGAGCAATCAAGAATCAAACCTTACAATCCCCTGCAAAGGGTTTAAATAAGCACCCTCTCACCTCAACAAAACAATGGTCGCGGTTGACCAAGTCCCATAGCAATAAAGCTTGAGAAAATACCAAACCGCCATATCATCTGTACTCGTCCGCCCACTCAAATCAAAGGCAATACAAATTACATGATTAGAGAGGAACAAAATTAATCCTGCTTGGCATTGTAAGATGTATAGAGGGACAACTAGCTCCTAAGCTAAATTAACTACTCACACAACATTGTGGTTTACAACAGAATCAGCACTGAAAACAAAGGAAAACAGACAGCTATCGAAGCAAGACGCCAATTTAAAGCAAGATATTTCAACAACAATAGGGTACGTAATCAAAGATAAACAACTCCTAACTACTCTCAAAGCACAAGCAAAACAATTATCAAACCTTCACAAAATAAAGGAGCTATCAAGCTAGAAGCAATGAGAAATAAAAAATCTCAAGTCCATCAACAAATACCCACAAAAAATCATCAAAACGAAAACATACAAACGCGAAGAGAAACACAATAAAAACTGAAATCTAAGAAAAGAATGAAATTACCTCGAAATTTAATAGGTTTAAACAGCATATAAGACTGTAAGATTTGACCCAACAACTTGGAGAAACTAGGGCAAAATCAAAGCCTTCAAACTAACTCTTCTAATGGTGGCTTGAAGGAAGAAGATGATGATGAAAAAGAATTCTGAAATCTACTCTCTATTCTATTCTATGTTCTTGTTTTCTCTCTCCTGAAGCTATATATACAAAGCCCAAAATACAAGCTCATCTACTTACAAATTTGCCATTACTAAATTACACATGTGCTTCAAAACTCCTCCAAGTCAAGTTAATAATGCAGAAGTCAACATCCAGAGGTGCGACGTGGACGCGCGTGCTGATGCGTGTGCGGACGCACGAGCAGAAATGACGCGCTGGCGGCCGCGCGTAAAACGCTACTAGAATGGCTGCAGGTGCGGACGAGGGGGGCGCGTGCGGACGCACGTGCGAGCCTAGGAGGCGCGTGCGGACGCGCGTGTGGGCCAAAAGTGCGTGGTCGCGCCTAAAATGATTTTGGGAAGAAGGTGGGTTGTGCAAGCGCGGACGACCACGCGCGGACGGAGGTGCGTACGGGCAAGGGACACGCGTGCGAAACTCAAGAGGCGCGTCCGCGCCTAAAAGCTTTCTGGAAGTTTGGGGACTCCCTGCAGGCGCGTGGAAAGACACGCGCATGAAACTGGACGCGCGTGCAACCCCTCTACTGAACTGTCAAATTTCGAACGGCCATAACTTCTTGCTCGGCTCTCGGATTGCAGCTTGTAATGTATCGTTGGAAAGCTCTTGGAGTCTACTTTCCAATGCAAAAAGCTTCACCTGCAAACGAGGATATAGCTCGAAGAAATGTTAGAGGAAACGTTCAAGCGCCTTAAGGCTCATTTAAAGCAACCAAAAGCAAACCATCAAGTTTAAAAGCTTAAAACAAACATGTGAACATCTAGGCAACTTGTAAAATACTTACAAAGCTTGTAATTTAGAGTACAATGATAGAGAAGGAGAGAAAAGAAAGGAAATACCTACAAAAACCACTAAAAACTAACAAAGCTTTGCCAAACTAAACAAAGTGGAAATCTAACCAAAAGGTGAGTGAAATGATATCTAAAACACACAAAATGGCCAAAATAAGGAAGGAATAAGTGCCTAAATGTGACCATTTTTGGCACTTATCAACTCCCTCTAACTAGGACCTTTGCACGTCCTCGAGCAAAGTAAAGCAAAGCAAATGGAAAAGAAAGAAGAAAACTATATACTAACTCACTTTCGTAGGAATCACGGTCACTTTTAGCAACTAGTGACAAGCCCTTTAAACCCTCAAATCGCTAAGAAGGACGAGGAAGGTCTCGTGAGGGTTTCCAAAGAGAAGACCCACAACTCCATAAATAAGAAGAATTAAGGCAAAGGTTTTCAATAACACAAAGAACACAAGAGGGAGAACAAAAACAAAAGGAAAAACAAAGAAACAAATTAAAAGTGTGATTTGGATTGGATTCCTTGGACTTAAGGGACGCTAATAAGGAGAAAGGATGTCCTCCCAACTAGAACTCAAACAAGAGTCAAATAAATATCACAAATTGTGTGCAACTTTCAAAGCTTGCGRTAAATCAAGTCATTCTASTCTCTTCCTCTCTCCAAAGCGACCCTCCTTAGCCTCAAGTAGACCAAGCTTGGTGACAACACATAGCTCAAAGGAAGAGCTCAAAGAATATCATAGAGAGATTTCAAGAGTGAGGTTTAAGCACACTGCACTAGACATCCTAAATGAGAAATTGCGACTCCCTCCACCTTTTGTTACTCAACTCTCAAGGTCAAAGGACTTTCTGGGTTATAATGTATTAGCTAAAGGATGGTTGAGGACAAATGTATTTGGCTTGTGGTGGTATCCCTATACAAGTGAAGTATAAWCACAAAACCAAAGTTTTGGGGATTGAGGTGCCCCAATTCAAAACACTCACACATTTGCGAGGCAAGTTTATAGCACACTTGCTTTCTCCCACACAAAACATTATACTTGAATTACTTTTCCCAAGGTGCATATTTTTGAAATTTTTGGATTTTTTCTCTTTTATATTTTTTTTTTTTTTTTTTTTTTTTTTTTTTGCTATGCACTTGGGAATACACTTTGCAAGACTATTGCATTTCACTTACACAATTTACAACACTTTGAGGATTTATACACATAGCCTTACACAAACCCAACAACCACACTTCACTTGTCTTCTAAGGCTCAAAACATGTGAAAATTTGGCTAAGAGGTACGTAATGTGGCTAACAAGAATAGGTAAGCTCAAAGGGTATCCAATGGTAAATGAAAACCCAAAATTACTCCCAAATAAGTATGTGGAAAAAGAAATAAAAAGGTAAATGAAAAAGGGAAAAATAATTTG
Organism: Bassia scoparia; assembly: GCA_008642245.1. Lineage (NCBI taxonomy): Eukaryota > Viridiplantae > Streptophyta > Magnoliopsida > Caryophyllales > Amaranthaceae > Bassia > Bassia scoparia. Next base: position 5,149 of record SNQN01013907.1, on the reverse strand, counting down.
AACCCATAACCCAAAATGAATGCCTTATCACTCATCAAGTAGTTCGGTCTAGATCTCGAAAAGTCCCAACAAATAGTCAAAAGGAGGATTCTAGTGCAAACTCTCAAATTTGTGGAAATTTTGACTTGTATGTGCCTACTTGGCTCTAAATAAACTCACATCTCACAAGGTCAACAATTACCTCTGAGTCTAACCGGTATGATTGCTCTTTTGGTCCATGTGAAAGTCATGTTAAACGAGTATGCAGTTGGAATTATTTGCTGATTCAAGTTGCAATTAGAAACAAGAGACTTTCGGAGATTCGATTTGATACGGTCGTAGATCACACAAAGCAAGGCTTCCCTATCCAATTCGATACCCGATGTATGAATTTTGGAAAGTACACTACGCTACCCAGTGGCTACTGGGCTCAGTAATTAAGCTTGTCACCACTCGAGTCAGTATAATGAAATCACCATGGCTTTGGTCTTTCTAACCCAAATGGTGTGAACGTATGAGGGGTAGATGTATGAATAGTGGCCGCATTGTGATGATTAGTCTGGACCGGGGGTGATGGAGCCGTAGATCGAGAGTGATTATCAGAGTGTCCCATAAATTCAAAAAGAAAATTCATCAGCAAGCAGCAGTTTTGAGGATTACTCGGTCATTTTGAGAAGAAGGATACGTGATTATTGGAAAAAAATTAGAATATAATCTTTGGTTGAGACTCATACAGTTTAGGGTAAGCAAAAAGAGAGTACTTAAATAACATTTTGTTCATATCGACAGTTGGGATCCAATTCCATAAATAGTGAAATCACAGAATCGTGCATTCAATTTGCACACATAAAGATATATTTATCTCACTTATGCTTATGAAACGACACACTAAAAAAGAAAGAATAAACAAGAGGAAGTAAACAATATAAGTAAAGAACCAGAAAAAAGAAAAAAAAGAAAAAAATCTAATATACACAAAACGTTAATAACTCTTTGTACTTCTTTTGTTCTATTGTCTCAGATATTTTGTTAATTCTATGTTTCGTTTTTCAGTTAGTTATTTTGTCCGTTGAATTTCTTGTTGGGTTTTTCTTAGGCTCTTTTTTTGCTTTTTTTTCGATTTTTTTTTTTTATTGTTTTTTTTTTTTTGTTTTGTGAATTTTTTCAGGAACTTTGCACCAGTCTTGTTTTTTATTTTGTTGATTTGCACACACTCCTTAGGATACGCTCGGTAGAAAACCATAGTTAGATGTAAACTTATTTAAAAAGGCACCATAAACCACATATTTATCAAAGACAACAATTATATGCAAATCTTTGGAAAAGCGAAACAAAACTTGGAATATGTATAGCAATTACAACTACAATACCTTGTCACACATCCTATCAATTCTGACTAAATCATACTTGACCGATAGTCAACTAAACCGTCGTTATGCAGTCAACAAAAGGTATAAATCGTGCGTATGGGAAAACCTTGCGACGCCGTAAAAAAAAGGAAAATAAAAAGAAAAAAAAAAAAACATAACAACTAAATAAATCCCAAAGATAGATCATTCCAAGTATACAAAGAAAATCCTTAGAATCAGTAGCCATCACACTAATTTTTACAATAAATAAATGCAGATGGAGTTAGAGGAACTTACAAGCTCTTCCAAACCATATTTATGCAACAAGAGCCCAAAAACCGGCTCACACCCAAGCTACGACTCCATAAAGCAAAACCAAGCTCCAAACAATATATGATCACACAATAAATCAATATAAACAAAACCATATACATTATATATCAATATAAACAAGATATTATGCAACCAAGCGATCAAAATGGAACGCAGTTTGTGGAATCTCTCCCCCCCCCCAATCGCTCAAATAGAATGGAATCTGTCACGCGAGTTTCAAAAAGCACGAATAAAGGGACAGGCAAAGTTCACAAATGCGAACTAAACTCGATCTCTGCTGCCCTAAGACCGGGGTGGCGGGGGTGGTGTGGAATATGGAGGCACCCCATATTGGTTCAAAACCTCGCTAAGTTGATCACCCTCAAGGTGGTATGGGTGCGGATAGGAGGTCCAATACGTAGTGCGGAGGGTGATAGGAGGCAGACCATGTTGGCTCCGCAACCGATGCGCTAGTAATTGGGAGGAAATTGTAATAGTTATCTGGTTCGTCTTATCACGTCTGCCGCTACGTGGGAAAGTCCATAGGGGTAGCAGGATCCCTTCTAAAATCACAAGCATCCATTTGTTGATGAATCATCAAGGGAGGCATGTTCGAGGTACCCGGAGCATGGGGTCAATGGCCCTGGGCCTGGCCAATAAGGGTATAAGAACACCCAGTCACGCCGGGCAGTAACATTACCCTGCAGTCATCTACCTCTCCGGTCGCATATTGGAGAGGGACCCAATTTGGACCGGGTAGTTGGGCGTAGTTTGAGGTAAGGGGGAATGGTACTCTCCGTCGCATCTCACCTGCCTCTGGAAGTTGTGAATTCTGAGTAGGAAGGTGTGGGAAAAAAAAAAACCGGTCTCATGCAATCTATGTAGACCTATCTTACATTATTAGTTAAATCCCTTCAAAGTGTTTAACGAAATTCTTATCGGGGTAGGCTACAAGTCAAGGGGAGTGGGAGTGAAGAAGTAGGTTGGAGGGTTAGAAGACTAACCCTCTCCAGTAGTCGGAGGGACGGTGCGAGGGCTCCACTTTTGGCGGCGTTGTCGGAGTGTTGCATCATTAGGGAGGTCTCGTCTCGCTATTGTTGTTGTTGTTGTTGTTGCTTTGAGTTCTTCGAGTGGGTAGGTGGGGCGGGGTGTTTGAGCGGAGGGTCCGCTCCAAATGGTATGGAGGGATCGGGGCAAACACGGACCCTTTGGGCACCCATATGAGCCTCATGCTCCTGCCCGTAGAGGTCTTCCTGAGTCCTCCTTGGGAACTCAACGTTGGCGAGTGGGCGGGTCATTCTTTCACATGGGAGTATGCACCACRGAATGTCTTGCACCTTCYAAATGTCTTTCCTACCATCATGGTAATGGAGGAACTTCATGCGGAAGCACTCATCCCTATCCAACCAAGCATGAATGGATAGAGTGACGAGCCCTGCATAGACGTCCTAGGTCTTGAAAAGCCAAAACGCTAACAAAGAGATGAGACCGCCACATTAGATGGTCCCCATGTTGCTATCATTGTGAGTAATGCGGTGAACGTTCTCYGCCCATATKAACTCCCAGTTAATCTTGTTTTCGGGCTCGATAGAGTTGAAGTATTAGGGCCCAAAGATGGCCCTCCACACAATATAGAGCTCCACCGCCGTTATCTTCCCCAATTCTTGTCGGGAAAAGAAAACTGGGGCAAAGATGCGGTGGAAATAGCAGATCCCCACATGAATGATCTCGGARGAGCGAGAATTGTTGTAAAAATCCTTCACTCCCCGGGTTATTGCCTTCCAAATTGGTTGTTGCTTGAACCCCYGACTGGTACCATAATTCCTCAAATTCCGAATTTGGGCCGAAGGGTCGAACCCTAATAATTGGTTCACTTGATAAATGGTCAACCCGTAGGACTAGTTAAACATCCTAAAGTGAACCGTGTCACTCTCCTCACCAAAAGAGTAGCTCGCCAAGAACTCCAAGGTGAGCATTGGATAGGTGAGGGGAGGAAGGACGACCTCGGGGTCGTCCTTGAGCACACTTGGGACGTACTTGGTCGGGATTTTCACCATAAAGAGTGCCTCAAACCCGACATTGGCCAAAAAGGACTCCACATGAGCCGTGATTCCAAGCGCCTCACAAGTTGGAGGATGGCAAAACGACGTGGTGTTGACTTACCTCGTCTTGAATTGGTTGAGCTTGGCCAAGTATTCACCCGAGGCCCGGATGTCATAGCCTTTAGGCTCAATAGGTGACAAGCTTGTCGCGTGCCTATCAAAAGTACCTATTAAAACTAAACTGCAGCTAGTGGTAATAAGATCGTATCCAGAAGGAAGCAACTACTACTAACTAACTGGATCAAAGTATCTAAACTAATAAAAGATAACTTGGATTATGATTGTAACTAATTAATACTAATGAAAACGATGAACAATGATGATTAAACTATATAATTAATGAATCTAGGTCTATGGTTCACTATAGCAGTAATTGACAGTAACTCGGCATCAACAATCTATAATCTATTACTAAAGCAATCCCCACTACTTCCCTTTTCCCTCCCAAAATTCCCTCCAACTTTTACCTAATAAATGATTACATAAAAAACATGCAAAATATTAATGACTACAAGATATGAATAATGCTTTAAATTTATTTTTAAACTATCAATAAGATAAATTAATCTATTAATAGAATTTTTGCCATAAGTATAATGTAAATTTTAAATAAATTTATTTTTAAAACTAACAAATATGATTTATGTTTATTTAGGTTACAAAAATATTTATTTAAGAGTATTACTCTATACATATATTAGAGAGTATTTTAAATCGAGCATTTGCTCGGGAATTATCTAGTTCATAACAAGGGATAATCAAAATAGGGTCAAAGCTCTCTCGAATCAATTGAACCATAGAACTACTCCTAACYGTATCTCTCGACCTAGGATAGTCTCGTTCTACCTATTGATGTTGATCTTGTGCTAAGTCTCAATCGCTCGATMTAGAGACTTGTGACTAATCAAATTAAGCAATTAAGTCGGGCCCTATGAAATTGATTAACATGAAGAACAATCTAATAGGAAATTGATTAAAAGCCAAGTCATGAATCGAATCAAGCCAAATCCAAGATACAATGTCAATCATTCTTTGCTTAATGAGGATCCCAATCGCTTATGAAATTAAACTACTCACTCATATTTCATCGTGTATTAAACATACTGCTAATGTGCGTATAAAGGCGGTAAAACATAAACAATATTAGCAATATAATACTAAATTAATAAGCAATAGTAAATGTAATTAAGGAAGAAATATTAACTAATATAGGCAATATGACAAATGATCGAATTGAATGAATTTTATTGAAATACTCTCACCAATGAATAGATAAAAATAAGCTACAGGTATCCAATAATAGTAATTTTGAGTTTTGTTGAAGATTAATGTTCTCTTTCATAATAAAGAGTTAATAGTTAACGAGAATAATTAGGATTCCTCCTTCTTTAATACTATCTGATCATT
>SNQN01013903.1:0-11938 GCA_008642245.1 Bassia scoparia | reverse complement strand
ACCCAGACATATCCTAACTAGTAAATCGAGACTTCTTAAAATATATAGATCTTTCGGTCACACAACCGATAGAGTATCGGAGAGAAATATGACTAAACAAATTGAAAACTAGACACTAATAAACACACACAAAAGTATTAACGACGGAATCAGAGAAAACCCAACGAATGAGCACTATAAAAAAGGAAGCGTAAACAATTAAGATGCTGGCGGAGGTGGCGTCAGGAGCCCCTCTTCGAGTGTATGATAGGTTTGAGGGTTAACGGCGTCGGTGTCCTTCCGTGGTTGAGAGCGATGTAAAGAGAGTGAAGAGAGAGGAGAAATTGATGAACATTGAAAGAGAGAGATGTGTTAGTGATTGAGAGAGAGAGTGAGTGATAAAAGCTGAATGGAGGAGAGGAAGTGGGAGGAGGACTGCTGATTTGTTGAGGGTTCGAAGAAAGCGAAAAGGAAAGATTAGAAAAAAATAGTGTCTTTTTTTTTATCATTTTATTCTTTAAAAAAATAGCATATACTCACCGACCGAATATCATGGTCGGTGATGAGCTGACACGATATTAAAATCGGTCGGATAATAAATTATGTATATGTTTTTAAAAATTGGTGTGCTGATGGAGGGAATAGTTTCGAGTGAGGGAAAAGAAATAATATAACTTAATCGACTGAATTATTTTGGTCGGCCTTACATTCCATTCCGACCGATTTTTAATAATCGGTTCTGTAAATCTAGGGTTTCATAGGTTAATACCGTACCCACTGGCCATTTGATAATTCGGTGATATAATCACCGACTCGATTTTCAGTCGATGTCTGGTCGGCTTCGATTTACCGACCGAGCTTTTGTTTCTTTCAGTGTCGGTTTAATTCTAAAATTGCGTAAACGGCCTTAAGCGATTTCTAGTAGTGATTTCTATCAACTGGACAAGGCGATTCGCTTCATTGTTTAGTCCATAGTATATAAACAATGGTGCGCTAGTAAAATCGTTCCGTCTCATGGATTACCTCAATGACTGTCAATGTGTATATCGCATAAATTTAACACGGTCTTGAGTTTAAAGCAATATATTTTAAGGTTGATTATGCAATATGAATTGTCATTACATTCTAAAACTGAATTAATTGCATACTATACTGTAAATTAATAACACTACGAGAAGGATTAGAATAATGCATCACATAGCAAATATGTACATACTATAAATATACTCTTCACTCAAAAAAACACTTGCAAAATAATATTAATCGCGCTAGGGAAATGATTCATCCTAGAATTCGATATACTTCTGCAGAAGGACGTCTAGATAACATATCAAGATATCTTATAAGGATACAGAAAGATAGGAATTAAGGAGGGACAGTACCTTTGAATCAATGCTATATCTAGACATAAGCACAGAAAATCTGTTAGTAAATTGACAATAAAAACGAAAATAATTTGCAGGGTATATTGATTATTTATGGATAATGACTATGAGGACAAAAGCGTGATAGATCGCCGCTCGATTAGAGTATTTAACGCTCCCTCACGATCGCCACAGATAGTTTAATCACAGCTCCACACATGGTTTATGCTCGTTGTTGCCCACTGCGGACACAAGATGAATTAATTAGAAACACTTCATGCGCAATCTCTAACCAATCCCTGAACGATTGGAGGTACTTCATGAAGGATTAGTTTTCATATTACACAGAGAGATAGGTTTCTATCATGATGGTACAATTAAATAGATAACTTCGTGAATAACTTAAATAATCATACAGCTTACAAAAGTAAAACGGGAAAGTAGAGATTGTTATCTGGTGAGAACGTTCTCAGAATATACTTTGTTCTCGCTGTCAATGTAACAAAAAAGAGTCAAAAGCTCGTATTTGTGTGTGTATTTGTGGAAGAATGTTGAGAATGTGAGAGAGAGAAACGAGATACGTAGTAACTGTCGAATGTGCTTAGGTCGTATAAAAAGAAGTCCGCCTCCGAAGTCGGAGGGCAAACGGGTATTTTACGGCACGAAGAGGGAAAAAACGCAGCGTTATATACGCAGGGAGCTGCGTATAGTACGCTCGTTGGAGCGTATGTACGCAGAGAAGCTGCATAATACCGAGCTCCTAGGAGCGTATTACGCAGGCCTCTGCGTATATACGCTTCTAGTATTTATTTCAAACAAATAACGAGAAAATAGGTTTGATATCGGGGAACTAGCATAAGTTTTTGCCTCGAAACGCAATACGATTTTCTTGAGATCGGTGGATTATTAGACGTCCCGCTCCTGAGAAGTTATTTCTAGGATATTCTACAACATTTCCACGTTTTTGGTATTTTCCTGATTATAATGTATTTTTTGTGTATCTCTGCGTATTTTGATATTTTGGTAAATTATTGAAAATTCATAGAAAATCATATTAAAAAAAATAAAGAAAAATCAGAAAATAATTAAAATACTGGTGAATTCAGAAAAATGTGACAGAACGGATGATAAAATAGAAAGCTTGGAATTGCCAGTGTAACTATTTGAAAACCCTTGAGAATTAAAGAGAAGATTGAAAGATAAATATTTTTTGGCCTCTCATTTACCTTTGACTCATAATTTCGAGCGTGACTTCACAAATTTCGAGCCTCTTTTCGCAGTTATTGCGTCTTTCTATATTCAAATTGGATCGCGACATGTGGTATGTTTTTTCATCATCTATTACTCATTTGGGAACACTTTAGGTGTCTACAGCAGATGTGAGGTGATTTTGTGCAAAGGGATGGTGGTTGTGGTAGAGGAAGTCTGAAAGAGAGGGAGAGAAGTGAAAGAAAGAGAGGAGAGGAGAAGGTCGATTGATGGAGTATGAAGGAGAGAGAATGAGAGATTAAGGGTATTGAGGGAAGCATACGACGTAGGGGCCCCGTTTGTGAGTATTTATTTATTTATTTTTTAATAATAGTAATATGTTTTGCGGTTTAGCCAAATAACCCAAGCATTATAAGCATACTCACTTTTTTATTTTTAACGCTTTTATTTGTTTGGCGGTTGTTAAAAAAAAACCCGCACGCAAATAACAGTTATTGTTGCGGTTTTTATATAATCGCAGGCAAATAACTTAGTTATTTGCTACGATTTTTATATAACGCAAGCAAATGACCCACATTTTATGATGTTTTTCTATCTAGTGAGGCTCAACACTTAGCAGAAATAAAACCACGCAACATCAGTAACAAAGCTCCAAACTAGCATGCGCACTCCTTAAGACAACTTGCAAACATTCATAACACTTGCAATTGAGTGTATAAGAATAGAAAAGAAGAGAAAAACCAAGTGAAAAACATATAAAACACTAAAACCACAAATTCTATCAAACTAAACAAAGTGTGAAAAGCTAACCAAAGGGTTAGTTGAATTGATATCGAAAAACAACATGTTGGCCAAAAAAGGAAGAATAAGTTCTAAATGGTGACTGTTTTTGGCACTTCATCAATCTCAACCTAGAAATGGCGTAAAATTGCTTTGTTGGGCGTTTAATTTGATATGGAGGAGTATATTCTTATTCTCGAGCACTTTCCTTGCCTTTGGTCTCGGTTCAAAGGGAAAAGAGGAGAGAACTCGCTCAGCCTTGACCACATTTGACCTTGTATCTTGAAACTTTGGCCTTACTAATTACCCAAACCAAAAAATCCATCGTCGGCTTAGAGGTTAGTTCAACTAAGAATATAAAAAGAAAGCTTCAGTGGGGACAGAGAACACAATGATGGATTATAGTCTCAAGCGATCTCTAGTATGCAAGTGGAGCATTTCAGCTACCTTTGGCATTTTATAATTGTTATTAATGTTCTTACCGAACATTTGTTTTTCTGTTTTACCCTTACATTTCGGACTTTGTGAGAGCTAAAAAGTCTTTTCCCATGTTCACTTTTCTATTAGTAAAAATTATTGGCCCAAGTGACACGTATAGGGCTACAAACGTTGTCATTCTATTTATCCTTTAAACAAACAGTATACTCTTCAACTTCCATTTCTTCAATTTTTGCATCTTTCTCCCACTTCTCTTTCTTCCAATAACATCATGGYATTCTCCAACGAAGCCTTACATCAATGCAAAATCTCATCCCTTTCAATTGGCCAACTCCTTATGTGTCAATTTATTGAAAAATCACCAGGATTCGTTTCGGCCAATTTACATTGGCACATGCGTTGCCAAAGGAAGAAAGGCATGGATTCTCTAGGCCCAACATCCTCATTTAGTTTCGCAAATGATGAGGACAAAGAGAAATTTAAAAAGGAAGTTGCCCCCAGGATCACCAAATGTATCTTAGGCAAAGAGGGACTTCACGTAGCCACATATATGGTCATGCCGTCTGTTCAAACAAGAAAATCGGTTCAKCCCKATCAGTGGATCTTAAGCTAATATTCGATTAAGGGCTGCATGTAGGATATTGTACGGGTGCCGAGGCGTCACCGGGTCGAATTGGGTCTGGTCCCTCTACCCTAGGGGGTATAATATCTGGTGATGACTCGGGTTTTACTTGAATTGAATCCTTGCATTTGCATAGTGTAAGTATGCTTGGAGTTGTGTGTCTTATACTCGAAACGAGTAGAATAAGTCGCCACTACACTCCTTTCAGGGAGCTGCAGAACCCGATTTAAGACTTGCCTATAATTGCATAAAGCAAGGTGAAGGACTCCATACTCTAGTCATGCACCAAAGGTCATGGATTAGTGGACAAGGGTAAGGGCAAAGTAGTGCACAACCCCCCCATCTAGTGGCCTCTACTCGGTCATTGCGAGTCTATTGTCAAAAAGACAATAACAAATATATTTCTGTTTTAACCCTAAGCATGCAAATTACTATGTGTAAGACTAATGTGTTGTGAATGTGTTTGTTCTGTCAGTATTCAAGGTACCTAAAGCCATTTGTCCATGAATTAGTCTTATTAGGCGTGGAACATGTAAATTATCGGTCTTGTTTAGACATAATAATTGTTGTGATTGCAGCATGCAAGCATCAACAAGAATTAATTAAAGTGCGCCTAATGTTGGTTTTAATTCATGTCAATAGTTGTTAAGTCAATTATATGCAATTACACAGAAAGTCAAATTTCTAACAAGCATGCAAAAGGGTGTTTAAGAATTGAAACTTGGTCCCTCAAACTACTTTGCACACGCGCCTTTCCAAATCAAGAACGATGCTTTGGACCCTTAAGAACCTTGTAGCTTTTGAAGAACCCGAATCAAACATTAAAGAACATTAAAAGAAATTTTGAAAATGTATTGATGTGTATTAGAAATGCAGATTAATTGTGAATTTGAATGCAAAAAGAGAGAGTATTTGAGAGAGTTTTTAGAGAGAGGAGAGAGAGAGGGAGGAAGAAAGTGGTAGAGAGATCAATTGAAGTGTTGAAGAAAATGAGGGGTCGTGGGTGCTTTATTTGTAGGCAAGAAAAGTTGGGATTGATTTATTGCCTAAACATAATATGTTGTCCGTTTTAAATTAAGTTAAGCATGATTCTTAGTGCAAGGCTTGTGTAGAAAGCTAGGGGATGAATTGATCCCTTGGGACAACCCATGTGCTCGGAATGCTCCGGAATGAGCTTTTTCTTGTCGTATGCGCGTTTTAACTTCGGAAATTCATAATTATTTTTCAAAAGTCGAAAAATTATGAAAAATTAATGAAAAACAATCTTATTAATATTGTGATTTTGTTAAAATTTCATGAATTTTGAAATAATTTCATGATTATGATTATCGCAACATTAATTAAATGGTTGAAAATTCCAAAATTGCCAAAAATACTTAGAAAAAATTCTAGAAAAAATCTTTTTAAAAAGTTACAATTATTGGAAATTAGAACATAATTTTAGGGTGTTTAGTGTAGGAAAATGTGCATGTTGTAGTGAAAACTTGCCTTTTTAGGGTTTGTTAAGGCTCTAGTCTCTGGTTTGGCTTTTGGTTGCAAGCAAATTGCACCAAAATGGATACGTGTACGGACACGAACACGACACGGGTGCGGGAAAAACATATTGTAAAAATAGCGGACACGTGGACACGAGAATAGTAATAAATAAACGTATCAAATTGAAGATAATTTTAACAATTGCATTTAATATTAGTAAACACACTTTAATCAATTCACCATAAAATTGAAATAAGTAGATTAAATGAACAAAATGTTTAAATTTAAGTGAATCAAAATCAAATTAAATCTAACAAACCAAACAAATAAGTGAAAGAATCAGCAGTCGGCGAATTGGCAAGAAGGATGTAAATGAAACAGGAAAAAAAAGGAGTTCTTGGAGCGATCTAAATGAGAGGAGAGAGAAGAGAATTCTATTGGTTGGGTAATTATAATGATTTGGAGAAAAATGATATAAGGAGTTAGGGGTTTTAGATCTAGAATAAGAGGACAAGTCTGGCTCGGAAAACGTGTCTGACACGTGTCCATGCATGTTTCCTATCCTGTCTTGTATCCAAAATATAATAAAAAATAGATACGTACTCTTGTGTGTCGAACAAGATTACGACGTATCGAGTGAGTGGTCCGTTTCCGACACGTGTTGGACACGGGACACCAATCGGCGAAGTTGTCTTCTTTCTGAGGGTTGCAAGGGGTTGGTCTTTTATTTGCCGTCTTAGGTTAGAGAAAAGTTAGGTATAACATATAATTCCTAGTGACTGTTAGGCCTTAATGAACTTTCATCATTATTGTAGGATAAGCAAAATTGAGTTTTCTCAAACTTTGCGACTTTCAACAAAATCCCGTTCAATGGTGCTAACTGTGCATGAGTCGGTGTGGACCCTATTCTTATTTTTTTCGTCCTTGTTCAAGTTCATGACAATTACTCTGAAAAGATAATTGCTTTCTCATGACTTTCCCTCTATAGATAATGAAAGAGTTTAAAGTTTCTCCATGACAAGGTGCAGGATCGAAGTGTTTGCACCCAAAAGCACAAACTCGCATTTGTATGATGTGCAAATCGGTAATATATCTTCGTTTATTTCTCCTTAGCTATGAACATCTCTTTTGACTGATCATTCTGGGTTGGTCTATCAGTTGGGACACTGTGATTGCTTCCTTATTTAGGTGAGGGCAATCTTACATTGGCAAAACTTAAAATCGCATAGGGGCCCATTTTGGCTACTTACATGTTGGGGTAGTTTGTTATACGTGACCTTGGCTTTGAATTAAATCAAAATGAAATAGAGCAAACTCCAACAAACAAGTAAAGCTAAAAGAGCGCAAGGACAGACTCTTATAGTCACTTGTTTTCTTTCTATATGTCTTCTATTCTTGCCATGATTCAATTAAGTGTGACCCCTTCTGATTCATGAAATGTCCTTATGCATACGTGGACCCTGACCTAAGATTGGTAATGCCTTTGGGGTATAAGGAAGGAGCAGGGACAACATGGTTTGGAATATTTGAGCCGAACTTCAGACCTGGCTAAATAGAGGAATAATGCAATACCATTTCCACAAGATCCTCTTTCCTGATGGCATCAACTGCAAGGACATGTCTACCATGAGATATATAACTGTTGGTTTGAGGTTACAAGTGATACAACTTTATCGACGTTAGACAGTTCATGATATGCCAATCTCGTTGCATTCAATCCTAATATTGAGACTAAATGGGAAGTCAGATATATTTTCTCGAGGAGAGGTGTGGATAGAGCCTATATGTTTCAGTTTAAATCAAAATTCCTACCTCCTAAGCCTTCGGATAGATACTAAATTTCAATCTATGTGGTATTGAGGAATTCTAGATCGTTCACAACACATCATTGAAATTCTGTACCATGTAGCAGATTTGATGGCTAAATCTCCTAATGGTTTATTACCAATTCTAATCTTTTGAATGTCTTCTCATTCTAATTCTATTTTTCTTTATTCGATTGTCAGGGAGGCAAAAATAAAGTTGCTCTTCCATTAGAAAAGCACTGGTTGATTGCTGAATTTGAGCTTGCACATGGCAAAGCTTAATGTGTGCCGTAATTCTAATCGAGCCCAAGTTATTATGGAGAGACAATCATAACATATGTTCTTGATTGCCCGATCTTAGCCTTTAGAGGCCGTTGGTGGGACGTCCCAACGTACAAACACGACGCAACAGGCAAAATAAAATATCATCCCATCCTTCGTCTGAAACTCGGTCTACATTAAAGTGAAGTGTTATCAGAGTCTGATGAAAGTGACTACGACTAATCTCAGTAATTCTTCCAATTCAACTCTCTCTTGATCAAGCCTCTTCTCCTTTCTTCTCACTCTTTCTCATGCGCACTTCCTGTCTCTTCTTCTCTCCTCTCTTTTCTTCTCTCTCTTCTCTCTCTCTCTCTCTTCTTCTCACGTCTTTTTCCACTCCTCTACTCTTTTGGTGGGTCGTGGCTGGATCATAGGTGGTTGTGGGTGTCTTGGTTATGATAGGGTTGCAGGTGGTTGTGGGTGGGTTGGTCGTGTATGAGTTTGGTGGTTATGGGTGGTTTTGGTTTGAGTGGTTGTGGTTGGTGGTGGTTGAGGCTTTGTTGGTGTGGGGTGGTGGTTATCGTCGTGTTMTTATGGTGGAGTGGCTATGTGGTGAGGGGTGGGTGACGTGGGTGAGGTGGTGAGTGATTGTGGCTGTGAGGGGTGGTGGTGTGTGGTGGCAGGTGGTGATAGTGGAAGGTGGAGGGAGGATGTTAATTATATTTTGATTAAATTACTTCAATTAATTTTAAMTAACTTAGAGTAATTTTATTTACAACTAATGACGAATAYACACGCGRCAATGAACCTGGTCATTAGGTCGTAAACCGGTTAGGGTACATTTTTGGAAGACACCTCCCAAAGGTCGGATTATTTTGAAATAATCGAAAGGRCGGTTTATTTTTGGAAGAGCACTGAAAGGTGGGATTATTCTTGTTAATTTTTCCTTGCTYATTCATATTTTATTATTTTGGTGATACACCTTATTTACCTTATGGTAAATAGAAGTGAAGTGTAGGACATGAACTCTACATGCGRATGGGGAACYAGGGAGATTCCACATAGACTAGGAAAGTGAATAAGATTTTTAGATATTTTGTTATTATGAAAACACTTATTGTATATTTCAAGTATTTTTTATAAAATCAGTATGTAAACATAAGATGGTGTCGGCGTGTGCACTTATTGGGCCTTGGCCTACGTCGATTTCYTTCGTGGGCTTGAGCCATAGATCTCGCACGTGAGTACGTTTGGGTAGTATTGTCGAGTGGGGAATCGCCACCYTGCCTATACAAGTTAATCACGGTCGCCCGAAACATTGTTGCCAATTTAATGGCCCTACTATTTGATCCAGTAACTAAGTCGTGGGTTCGAGGACATGGTACGAAAATAATCTTTGACCCAATCCGCCCACATTTAGCGGCCTCTACTCAGTTTCATTGTAATTCCATTCGATCAAATCCATTGAATATACAACAACTTGGCAATTTTATCCTTAGGAAGCGCTCTAGCCTTAAAAAACTATTATAAGAGTGAGTCTCTATTATGCACAAATCACTACCTAGCCTATTAGTCGTGACCACTTCAAATTAATCAAATTAATAAGGTGCTTAAAATCCGTTTGTCCATGATTATTCTGAATTTAATGTGATTTAACAAGTTCCAGTCTTATTTAAGCAATAAAAAAGTGTCTCATGCATAAACAATAACGATATATATATATATATATATATATGTATGTATATATATGTATATATATATATACGGAATAAGATCATGTGAAAACACAAACCTTAGGTGAAAACTAAAAACTTTTAATCTTGACCATAGGATTTCGAGATGGACGGTCACGATTTAATTTATCTATATACTTGTATTTCAATCTGGGGTACATTGAAGGTTTAAAGGGGTACACGTGTACTGTTCATCAACAGTAGCTGAAAGTCTTGTGTACCCCTTTACTGCTTGTATGTACCCCTTAAAATGTAAAATGTATCCACTTATTTTGGTTTTCACGTTTTCATATAACATGTGGTTTTCACTGGATCCTGACTCTCTATATATATTTTTGAAAACCACATGTTATATGAAAATGTGAAAACCAAAATAAATGGGTACATTTTACATTTTAAGGGGTATACACACAAGCAGTAAAGGGGTACCAAGACTTTCAGCTACTGTGTCACGCGGTCCTGTAGACACCTAAAAATGTCTCCCCAAAAAGTAATCAGTGATGAAACATACCGCGTCTCGCGATTGTTTCGACTTAGAAAAGATGCTTTGAACTCACAAAAGTTGGAAAATCGTGAGGTCATGCTCGGAACTATTGAGCAGAGGACAAATAAAAGGCAAAAAACATTTTTCTTTTATTTATTTTAATTATTTTCTATTTTAGGCTTTTCTTTTTATTTTAGATTTTATATTGGTGATCTCCATAATTTCCACTTTCATCACACTCTTCACATTTTTCTGAGCCTCACCAGTATTTTTAGATATTTTTCTGATTTTTCTACATTTTCTATGATTTTATAAGTTTTTATACGCAGAAAATACCAATAAAATCAAAATATACAAAAAAATACTCCGGAAATACCGTGAACCTTCTAGAACACTCTAGAACTCCTTGCTTGGAAGCAAGGGTGTCTAGGTGCGTCGAATCAAGGAAATCAAGCGAATAAAATCGGAGGAAATCAAAATATTTCGAGGTTTTGGAAACAATATATACGCAAGGGCAGCGGATATACGCATAGGCAGCGTATATACGCAGAGGCCTGCGTATATACGCAGCCCCTCGCGTATATACGTCAGGTCACCTGCGTATATACGCAGAGCCTGCGATAACGAGCACCTGCGTATATACGCAGGCCACCTGCGTTTCCGCTCGCTGGTTATATACGCAGGGTTTTCGGACCTCGTTTTTTCCCTCGTGCCGTATAAATACTTGGCCTACCCTTGCTCAAGCCTGACCTACACGATTTTCATTAGACACCTTCTATTTCTGTCTCTCTCTGTTCTAACTACTGTTATTCTTCTCTCTCACTCTCTCAAACACTCTAAACACATATCGCTCTTGAGTTCACTAAGCATCGATTCTGTTCGAGTTCAACAGCGAAAACAGGGGTATAAATCTGAAGCATTACTAACCAAAAACCATATTTTCACGTCGTTTTTAATTCCTTTATGTCACTTTTTCAATTTGACTAATATTATTGCGAGTTTCAATTAAATCAAACACAATGTAAACTCACCCTACTTTAATATTCATGTAATTAGTAGGTATTCACTCATGTTTTTTCAAATTCGTTTTCGTTAACACGTTATTTATTATTATCATTATCTTTGTCACAGATTCATTATCTATGGCAGATCGTTATTGTCAATACTAACATGGTTTCGTTGTCTTGATTAGCAATGTCGATCAAAGACGTCTCTTTGAGTGTTTTGCTTTAACGATATTGTGTTTTGCATGTGACAAGGTGAGTAAGACACACATATATATTATCATGCATTACTAACCATTGTTTTCATTGTTATTGTGATTAATATTCTTCACACTTGATGAATATTAGCTTAAAAAAACACGGAATTCAATTGCCGTATCACATAAGTCAGTAATCTTGGAACGACGGTTTCTAAGCACCTGTTAATATGACTAAAACAAATCAAATGATTCGCCGTTGTCCATTGTAGAAGTTCTTGGTTTGACATAATAGCAACCCACCTAGTAATTAGTGCGCTTCAAAGGCAAATCGATAAAGGTTCTGAATTCAATGTATGACTCGTGAACATACAATGAGACCGAGTAGAGGCCGCTACATGCGGGCGGAGATTGGGTACTGATTCCAATCCGTACCATGTTCCCCGAGACCACACCATCTTTGGTTACTGCCTATTTGTGCGCCAACTAGTTTGCCCAATGCTTCGGGTGTCCGTGAATAACCTATATAGCAGCGGTGCGATCCCCGTCAATCGACAACAACACCCCAACGATTCACGGGCGGATT
>SNQN01013901.1:0-11944 GCA_008642245.1 Bassia scoparia | reverse complement strand
GTGGTGGTGGTGGTGGTGGTGGTGGTGGTGGTGGTGGTGGTGGTGTTGTTGTTTGTGAAAAATTAGTCTAATTAAGAGGTTTAATATTTTGGTACACTAAACCTAGCAGGCGTGTAATATGGAGGATTTCTAAGTGTGTTAGTTTAAGTAGTGTTCTCCTAATTCATCAGTTACTCTTTTATTTCTTTTAGAATTGATTTAAACCCTTGAATACATGCAAAACCTTTCATATTTCCTCTTCAAAATTTAGCAAAGTCACTCCCACTCTTCCTCTCCCTCTTTGGCCGGTTATGTGGTGACTTTTCGGTGGTTTTGCTCCTTTTATTTCCATTCTTCATGTGCACTTAAACCATTTTTCTTTTCTTCTTCTTTCTCTAAAAAAATATAGCAAGCAAACCTCTCATCTCTCTCATTAGGCAGCCGAAATAAGGGGGTTTAGGAGCAATCTTTGATGTTTTATTTGGGTTCTCTCAAGTTTGAATTCAAGGGTGTATTTTGCAAATTCTTGAGTATTTTTCTTGGAGGCCGGTTGTCTTTGAGCACTTAAGGATTTTATTTTTTTTCTCCAAAATTCAGGTAACTAGATTTTTCTTTCAATTATTTGTTCTAATTTAAACATAGAATTAATGTTTAGGATCAATCAAATTGGAAATTGGTTATTCGGTTTAATGTTGATAAATTATGTTTTAATTTATTTTGTGCAAATTTCTAGTTGTAATAATTTTCCATGGCTTGTTATAATTTAGAATTAATTTATAATTATTTATTTGTAATTTTAGTGACTTACATAATTTAATTGCAATTTTTTGTAAAAACCGAATTAATCGGTTTTGGGCGTGATTTTTGTGAAATTTTATTCTGTAAATTTTGTGCTTATTTTTTTGTTGGAATAATTTTATTTGGCCCTAAACTAATCCCCTYAATTATTGGTATAATTTTATTTTTCTTGCTAATTAATTTAATGCCTCAAAAAAAATTCTCGATTTTCTTAAACTGATTTCTGCAGTTTTTTTAAATTTGTAATTAGTTAATTAAAATGATTTTGTCACGTTTTTCTATCTCTAAAAGGGTTTAAAAACAGTAGGGAATGATCCAAAATAATTTMGTTAATTTTTGATTAATTTAATTAAGGAAAAATGGAAACTAATAATCCCACCTTTTGGTGGTCTGCTCTCAATAATCCGACCTTAAAGTAATCACAGAATANATCCTTGTTTGGATGAGTGGCTGGGTCCGATTGCTTCCCTCCTACGAGCTGAGAGTGTGAATAACCGAGCATCACAAAGCGTCAGCTACTGATGAGCAGTCAGCTACGATCTTTATCCAGGTGATGCTTTGCATGGTATTGTGTCCTGATAAGGGAACGGGGAGCAAAGTTCAGCTTRGTTTTCTCCCAATTCTGGAGGATCTTTCTACTYTTTCCTCCTATGACTAGGGTGAATTCGGCTATGCTGCTCTAATGCAATCTATGAGGTTATACTGCCGTCAGGTGGATGGCGCTGCGATCCCTGCACTAGCTGGTTGTGGAGAGTGCTCGAGGTAATTTTCATTGACTTTTACCGCCTTGTTTGTATTTAATTTTCTTTTGTTGCTTGACCCCACTAGTTGTACTTGCAGTTCTGGGCTTTTGAGTACTTTCCACGCATGGCTTAGTGCCTATGTTAGATCCTCAGGCGCAGCCTGCTAGATGGRCGGTGATGATTCAGTGGACACCCCGAGACACTCCATCTTCGACTAGTGGGCTTCAGCAGCCCAGGAGGATCCTTTGCCGCCTGAACCCAGCTGAGGTGAGTTGTGTTYCCCTTTACTTGAATGCTTTGTGATTTTGACCATATTTTGCTACAAGTGGAGTGGCGCCCATGGAGACMAGTGGGGAATGCGAGACCGAGGAGGCTCGTTGCAGCAGCTGAGCTCYACTAGAGGCTTTGCCTTTTTTGGGGACCTCAAGGGCCTGTCTAGTACCTTAAGGAACGTGCAGTGAGGCAGCATAGCCTTTCTGCACCTGCAGAGCCTCTGGATCCTCCAGTCACTGTGATGGATGAGGAGTTGCTGGTCACCTCGTTGTCCAACGACTTGAGTCATGGTGAGGCAGCGCAGTACCACCTCCTGGTTGGTTACAGGGGTTAGGACGCCTATGCGCGTTTCATTGAGGAGCGACTCGCTCCTCGAGTCGAGCTAGTTGCCGAGGTATGAGTCTTGCTTATCCACACCTTTTCTTTGCATTTGCTTTCTTCTAGCTGTGCACTAACTTTGACTTGGCTCGTGCAGCCTATTTATGACCTCGGTGAGATCCCCTTTGCTTACTTGAGGATCCGCCTTGACCTAGAAGAGTTCACTGGGTTTTCTCCTCTGGCCGCTAGGCGCGCTCAGAACTCGATGCGCCCTGGAGCTGGACAGGTAGGGAACACTTTGATTTTGCCTTTTCATGCCAATACTTACTTATGTGCTGACTTGCCTGTTTTGCGAAATGGACGCCTCGAGCAGGCGTTATGAGGCTGCTGGGAATAATAGATGCCTAGATATATGCCTACTATCATCTGAGAGACTAGGTAAGTGCACCGAATCTCGTGATTTCAACATTTTCTAGGGCCAGGAACCCGTTTTTTAAAGTGAAAATCCTTGTGCAGGTTCGTTAGGGCGACGATGTATAGATGAGTTCGGTCCCTAACCGAGGTGGAGCTTCGACTTCCTGTTCTTAGCCTGGACCCTRGTCTTAGTTTACCATACCAGGAACCTCTGTTGTAAATCCTCTCCCTAATGGGCTGTCGGAAGGGTCTACCTTGCAGGTGCTAGCGTCACTTGGTTTTTCGACATGTCGCGAGCAATAGATGTACTTGTCACCTGTAGGAAAGGGGGGTGACCCTAGCTTTGCATTTGTTGATTTTAGGACTTCGCTCAGACCTGCCTAGACTTAATTGTTGACTTTTGCTTGACATGACTTGACTCGACTCGATTCTAGCTTAGACTCGAGTGCTTGTGTAAATATTACTAGTCTTGTGTATGATTCTGACATAGCTCGTTTTTGTAATGCCGAGTTTGATTACAATTTGCAAAAGCCAACTTGCTAACTATATGCAATGCCTGTAATTAAACTTGTAAGACAACGTCGATCGTCTTGCATTGTTATGTATGTTGCGTTGCGTTGTTGAAACGAATGTCGGCTCGTTCCTCCTAGAAAATTCAAGGTAGGACATAGATTGGACCAAGAACTGTGTGCCATCGTGCATAGGAGCAGGTAAAAGAAGCAAAATCGACCAAAAATTACGCCCAGAATCGAGCTATTTTTGCTCGAAATTCGATTTTTGGCAAGTTTGTTCGGTCTTATTGCTTATAAATAGGGGTTTATGCACYCCCTAATTCATTCATTACAGCCTCCTTAGTTTTTAAAAACCTCTCATASATTGCTTTGAACTTCATTTAATTCATGACATCAAAGAATTTAAAACAAATCAAATGGAGAGAGACTTTGCTAATGCTTTGAATGATGTGCTTCGACACTTGGATGCTCGTGAAAGGGAGGACCTTGCAAGGATGAATCGTGATGTTCTCTTGACTTTAAGGTATGTAAGTCTCGATACCAATCTTCTTTACATTGCTATAAGCCTGTGGGACCCATTGACGCACTGTTTTTTGTCTTTGGGACAAGGAAATTGTTCCTTTACCTGAGAAACTTGGTGCTATTATTGATCGGTCTGTTGTAAGTCTCCCTTGTATCCCTAATACTGCCAATTACTTTGTTGATGAATATAAGCGATACTTGAGACTTAGTCCTACTGTTTCACGACGCATAGTGCAAGGTCGGGAAATTGATTTGCTTGCACTAGTTGATGACTATATTGCTAGTGATGCTTCTTGTTGTAGAATTTACCGTAGAAATGCAATTATGATTTGCTTGTTTGCACGTTTCCTGTTTGTCCATGGCAAGCCGAATGTTGGTCATGCTAGCATTATTTTTATTGTTGAGCAATGCGAGGCCAGCCGTACTCCTATGTCGTTGTGCTCGGGGGAGTTATTCATGATGCTCGACCGCCTTAAGAAGGATGCGCATGCGCCCTTATCTGGATGTCTTGTTTTACTGTAGGTACAATATTTAGTTTGAATATTTGCAAAATAGTGCATTTATATAAATATTATTGTTTGTTTATTCATGTGATGACTAAATATTGCACATGCTGCTATTTCATGACAGATTTGGCTGATGAGGCGTTTGAGAATAGTTGAGGCGCACTAGAATCCTGTCAATTATTCTGTTAAGGGACTCTTTTCCCGTAAGAGGGTCCATTTCAACAAATCTCAACATGAATTCCGTAATCCAGGAGCTCAATGTCGGTTGTCCATAGTTATCTTATTAGACGTGAAACACGAAATTTGCAGTTCTTTGTTAAAGCATTTTATCGTTGTGAGACAAGCATGCAAGCACTCGTACGAGGAATTTAAAGTTATTCCTTAAGGTTGTTTTTAATTTGAATTGTCGAACGGTTTGTTAATCAATATTACATGCAAATTACATAGAAAGTCGAATTTCTAAACAAGCATGCAAAAGGGGGTTTAGAATTGAGACGTTAGCCTCAAACCTACCTCGCAACACGATGTCAAAGACCAACAACACTGCCTCGGACCCTTGAAAACCTCTTAGATCTATTGTAAAAGAGCTTTTGAAGATGCTTTTATGTGTTTGAATTGTGTTTGAATGTGTTAGAATGTGTTTGAGAGAGAGAGTGAGAAAGAGAGAGAGTAGGACGTGTGAGAGAATGCACGTCCAAAGCCAAAAATTTCGTCAAATGAATAGGGGAGGTACCCTATTTATAGGCAATGGTCGAAATCGGCCAGAATAGGAAGTTTTTGGGCGCAATTGCGCCCAGTATCGACCTCGTTTTTGGCCGATTTTCCTTGCCTCGAATAGAGTTATTTCGATTGTATAATATCGTATTATTATAAAACCAGCAAAACGTGTTAAGCTCTACAAGCAACAAACATCAAACAAATTACAAGAAGTTGGAGGGGAGCCGAGATACAATCTGGGCCCCCACTCCTCGAGCTATAGAAAAACCTATCTTGCCAAAGATGTAAGTAGCAGCACGTGAGCCGATGTCCTGAGCCCTAGAGTAAGCCTGAATCCGCTTCAGAAGCGCAATCGCTCCCTTACCCAATTCCCCCAAAGAAGAGAAGGAAAAACGAAGAAAGCCGTAGCCAATGTCCCGACACCTCGCTGCATACTTGTCCCGCTTCCGCTGTGCCGCCGCTGCAACTACCCCACCAAGAACAAAGTCTGACAACCCAGATTGCGTCAGAGGAGAAGATCCCGTTAGGTCAATGCACACATCCAGGCCGCTATCCCAAGAATAGAGCATGATATCCACAAGTCGAAGAGCACCGACGCCCTCACTAATCAACCCAACATATACCTCCTTACGACCGTAAATCCCAAAGCGATAACAGACATCAAGAAGAGTGTCGCGGACAACATTATATCGATGTTTAATACCCGCGATACCAGCACAAGACACATCATGATCCCCTAAAATGTCGCCAACGAAGACCCGAGAACAAGCAGAACACGGCGTCGAAGCAGAGAACAACGGAACACCCAACCGATAGCAAAGAACTGAATGATACGTCTTACCGTTCATGGTCTGGCCTAGACCTGAGATAGGAATCGCACGCAACCAAGCCGACGAGTGATCTCCCTGGTTGGATTTCCATAAGGCAACCTGAAGTGAAGATAAGGAGAAGGTGGATTCCGCACCTACAGTAACCCTCGGGAAATATATATCTGCCAATTTCACGTGAAGATAAGGTTTTGCTAAATTATTATTATTATTATTATTATTATTATTATTATTATTATTATTATTATTATTATTATTATTATAATTATGATAATTATTATTATTATTATTATTATTATTATTATTATTATTATTATTAGTAGTAGTAGTAGTAGTGGTAGTGGTAGTGGTAGTGGTAGTGGTAGTGGTAGTGGTAGTGGTAGTGGTAGTGGTAGTGGTAGTGGTAGTGGTAGTGGTAGTGGTAGTGTGGTAGTGGTAGTGGTAGTGGTAGTGGTGTGTGGTAGTGGTGGTGGTAGTGGTGGTAGTGGTGGTGGTAGTAGTAGTAGTAGTGGTAGTAGTAGTAGTAGTAGTAGTAGTGGTAGTAGTAGTAGTGGTAGTAGTAGTAGTAGTAGTGGTAGTAGTAGTAGTAGTGGTAGTGGTAGTAGTAGTGGTAGTAGTGGTGGTAGTGGTGGTAGTGGTGGTAGTGGTGGTGGTGGTGGTAGTGGTGGTAGTGGTAGTAGTGGTGGTGGTGGTAGTAGTGGTGGTGGTGGTGGTGGTGGTGGTGGTGGTGGTGGTGGTGGTGTTGTTGTTTGTGGTGTTGTTGTTTGTGAAAAATTAGTCTAATTAAGAGGTTTAATATTTTGGTACACTAAACCTAGCAGGCGTGTAATATGGAGGATTTCTAAGTGTGTTAGTTTAAGTAGTGTTCTCCTAATTCATCAGTTACTCTTTTATTTCTTTTAGAATTGATTTAAACCCTTGAATACATGCAAAACCTTTCATATTTCCTCTTCAAAATTTAGCAAAGTCACTCCCACTCTTCCTCTCCCTCTTTGGCCGGTTATGTGGTGACTTTTCGGTGGTTTTGCTCCTTTTATTTCCATTCTTCATGTGCACTTAAACCATTTTTCTTTTCTTCTTCTTTCTCTAAAAAAATATAGCAAGCAAACCTCTCATCTCTCTCATTAGGCAGCCGAAATAAGGGGGTTTAGGAGCAATCTTTGATGTTTTATTTGGGTTCTCTCAAGTTTGAATTCAAGGGTGTATTTTGCAAATTCTTGAGTATTTTTCTTGGAGGCCGGTTGTCTTTGAGCACTTAAGGATTTTATTTTTTTTCTCCAAAATTCAGGTAACTAGATTTTTCTTTCAATTATTTGTTCTAATTTAAACATAGAATTAATGTTTAGGATCAATCAAATTGGAAATTGG
This sequence comes from Bassia scoparia, assembly GCA_008642245.1. Classification (NCBI taxonomy): domain Eukaryota; kingdom Viridiplantae; phylum Streptophyta; class Magnoliopsida; order Caryophyllales; family Amaranthaceae; genus Bassia; species Bassia scoparia. Next base: position 4,967 of record SNQN01013901.1, on the reverse strand, counting down.
TTATTCGGTTTAATGTTGATAAATTATGTTTTAATTTATTTTGTGCAAATTTCTAGTTGTAATAATTTTCCATGGCTTGTTATAATTTAGAATTAATTTATAATTATTTATTTGTAATTTTAGTGACTTACATAATTTAATTGCAATTTTTTGTAAAAACCGAATTAATCGGTTTTGGGCGTGATTTTTGTGAAATTTTATTCTGTAAATTTTGTGCTTATTTTTTTGTTGGAATAATTTTATTTGGCCCTAAACTAATCCCCTGAATTATTGGTATAATTTTATTTTTCTTGCTAATTAATTTAATGCCTCAAAAAAAATTCTCGATTTTCTTAAACTGATTTCTGCAGTTTTTTTAAATTTGTAATTAGTTAATTAAAATGATTTTGTCACGTTTTTCTATCTCTAAAAGGGTTTAAAAACAGTAGGGAATGATCCAAAATAATTTGGTTAATTTTTGATTAATTTAATTAAGGAAAAATGGAAACTAATAATCCCACCTTTTGGTGGTCTGCTCTCAATAATCCGACCTTAAAGTAATCACAGAATAATCTCAACTTTAAGGGTGGTCTTCCCAAAATAATCTGAACTCTTATTTTTGTTGCTTTTGTTGATCCATTTTTGGCTTGTTCTATGTAAGAAAATGAGAGTTTAGATTATTTTGGGAAGACCACCCTAAAAGTTGGGATTATTCTGTAATTACTTTGAGGTCGGATTATTGAGAGAAGACCACCAAAAGGTGGGATTATTAGTTTCCATTTTTCCTTTAATTGATTAAAAAGAATTTCTAGCAATTTTGTCATTATGCGGTTTTAGCAATTTATAAATTCTGAAATTATTTTATTTGTTCTAAAATACATATTTCCTGTTATTTTTCAGTACTAAATTGTTTTATAATCTCTTTTGTAATGGTCTAAATGAATTTGGTTAATTAAATAACTATTTTGGAATTTCTAAGTATTAATCTATTTAATCGGTTAAGACCTTTTAATTGACTGTTTGGTTTCCTGTTTTAAATAGCCACGAATTAATAAATTTGGGACTTAAAAACTGACCTTTAACCTTTACTTAAGTTTAATAAATTATTTTTAAGTTATTTGGTGATTTAAGATGTAATTCCGGTTGGGTTTACCAGTTTACTAATTATTAGCAAAATAGTTAAACAATTTGCTTTAAGTGTTTAAAATAGTCCTAAATAATTTAGAACTGTACCTATCTTGTATGTATTTATTTATTTATTAATTTTATTGATGAGTCTTGGCTTAATTTTGGTGAATTAATGATTAATAACGTTATTAACTAGGTTCCTTTAACATTGTAATTTTTAGTTGTGGTCATGTGGGTTCAAACTAAAGTTTTTGTGCTAACTTACTATTTTGGTCTCATGCTTAATTACATGGATTATGAAAGAATTTATTTTGGTTTTCTATGTGCATTTTGATTTAAATTACTTTCTCAATTGTTTTGCCAAAGGTTTGAATGGTGAACTTTGATCTATGGAACTTGATTTTGATCTTGGCTTTTGAATTTGATTTTGACCTTAATTTGGTTTTAGTTTACTTCACGAAATTGTGGAACTTATTTTGGAATTTGATTTGATTTGGTTTTGTTAATGGATTTGGTTTTTGGAATTGATCCTTGATGGTTCTGTTTTGTTGATGTTTGGGAATCGTTGGGTAAGTCCATAGTGATTCCTTCGATTGGATAGCGCATCTATAGTACTCCCTCTGTTCCATAATGTTCCTACCAGTTACTGTTCATACGCTTCCCAATGCATGTTTTGTATCGTTTATATCTTTAATTATATATTTGTGAAAATTATAACGATTGAATATTAATAATCTACACATTAATACGAATCAAACAAGATCCCACATCACTATAATTATTCTTATACATTAGTAGTTATTTGTAAGATTTTCTTTACTTGTGAATAGTTGAAAAAAAAGAAGTGGCATGAACATTAAGGAATGGAGGGAGTAGATTGATTTTGGATTTAGTTGTCGTTCTCATTATGTAAGATCTTCAGAAAATGAGAGAGATTGGCCATTGTTAGACAGGGTTATATCATTGTGGTAGACCCGAGGTTCGCCCTAACTATATTTAGGCTTGGTGAGCCCCGAATTTGTTCACTGCGTCCATTCCAATTACAACTTGAAAATTTATATAACTTGTTTAATTTTTATTGGCATAACTTATTTTGGACTTAATTGGTCTTGGTTGACTCACTTTGGTTTTTAATTGACTTGGTTTATTTTCAATTTGATTATAGTATGTTGGAGGCTTTGTAGTCTATGAATTGAATTCTTTTGCTTAAGCTTTTCATAAATTCTTTGTTTAAGTTTGAACATGTATGTTAAGGATGGTCTAGTTACTGGTCACTAAGTGGCAAATTTCTGTGGTTTTAGATGATGTAGGTGAGGAATGATTTGTTATGGAGCTACTGGGGAAAGAGGCTATTGAGAGAACTTAGGACTCCCCTTTTATAATTCATAATTAGTTGTCTTGTTTTGAACTGTTTAAGTTGTTAGGAGATGTTTGCTCCTCAAATTGGATTCTAATAACTTTTATCTTAGTTTACTTTTCGAAGTTTTTAATTTTCCGCATCTTTTGTGACCCCAACTTAGTGTATTGTTTCCGCCAATGCACCTCTAATAAGACGGGTTGTTCAGAAATCAACTAAACTAAACTGAACTGAACTGAATTATTTAACTTATGATTAATATTGTTAATTATTCATAGATTGTGAGATGGTGAGATGGTCTTGATATATTCTTAAAGCTTATGTATACCAAATATTGTTATGTATCATATATTGTTAAAGTATTGCACATTATCATATATATGAAAATTAGCACTATTATCCATATATGTTATTATTTTGCTAACTAGTGTTGTGCCAACGATTGCATTACTAAATATTAGGTGTACTACTATAATAATTATTATTGCTATAAAAATAATTAAAATATTAAGAATTATTATTATTATTATTTTAATACCAAAACGTGTTAAGCTTTACAAGCAACAAACCTCAAACAAATTACAAGAAGTTGGAGGGGAGCCGAGATACATCTGGCCCCCACTCCTCTAGCTATTATTATTATTATTATTATTATTATTATTATTATTATTATTATTATTATTATTATTATTATTATTATTATTATTATTATTATTATTATTATTATTATTAAAAAACACCAAAACGTGGTAAGCGTTACAAGCAACAAAAAAGGACAAGTGATCTATAAGAAGTTAGAGGGGAGCCGAGATACAACTCGGGCCCCCACTCCTCTAACTATAGCGAAGCCTATCCGACTGAAGATGTGAGCAGCTGCACGTGCCCCAATGTCCTGGGCCCTGGAGAACGTTTGGATCCGCTTCAGAAGTGCAACAGTTCCCTTGTCTAATTCCCCTAAAGAAGAGAAGGAAAAAGGAAGGAAACCATATCCAATTGTCCTACAACGCGCCAAATACTTCTCCCGCTTTCGCTGAGCTGCTACCGCCACCATCTGACTAGGAACGAAGTTAGACAACCCAGATTGCGTCAAAMGAGAAGAATCCGTCAGGTCAACACACAAATCCAAGTCGTCGTCCCAAGAATAAAGCAAAACATCCGCGGGTTGAAGAGCCCCATCGATCCCATTAGTCAACCCAACATTTACCTCCTTYCGAGCAGTAATCCCAGATCAATAACAGACGTCAAGAAGAGTATTGCGGACAACAATGTGATGGTGCTTGATACCCATCAACCTCGAGCAAGATACATCATGATCCCCAAAAATATTGTCATCGAAAACCCGCGAGCAAGTAGAGCAAGGAGCCAAAATGGAGAATAGAGTAACACCCAACCGATAAGAAAGAACGGAACGATAAGCCTTACCATTCATAGTCTGGCCCAAACCAGAGATCGGAACCACCCGAAGCCAAGCGGAAGCATGATCACCCTGTTGGGATTTCCACAAGGCAACCTGACGGGTTGACAAGGAGAAGGTGGATTGAGCAGATGTAGTAACCTTCGTGACTTACAAATCTACCAATTTCTTCATGAGCTTTGGGGCAGCGATCTCACTAGGGTTACGCATAAGGTCAGTCTCCACGGTCCTTTTAAAAAGACCCAATGCACCATCAAAGGTCGAACCAAGACCAACATTGCCAGAATGTTGAAGAAGTTTACCCTGTAAACTGGAAGACTACAGCCGCGATGCTAGAAAAGCATAGTGTCGAACATCACCCGCTGAATAAACACCCAAACCACCGTAAGCAAAGGGTAAGGTGGCGAGCCGCCATTGCCAATCACTAAAACCACGACCTGAAGCTYTGACAATGCATTCCAAGGAAGCTCGCAGAGCCACATCAAAGGAGAGTTGAGCCGCCTCGAAAAGATCAGGGGGGCAAGTACACATAGCAAAGTAGAGTTTCGAAACTCCAGTACARGCACYGAGAAGTAACYKCTCACATWGAGGATCATCAAGTTGAGCAACAACATCCATGAGCTCAATAGTCTTCGACACTCTTTGTGAAACAAGGTCCCCACAAAAGGAAGAATTTGCACTAACAYGCCCGCCTAACCATCGAACACCAAGGGAAGGCCGAGCGATATCTTYAGGAAAGACCCCTTCAAGACGACTTCGTGGGTCCTTAGAAGGCCAAAAGAGCTCCATCTTCACGACGTTAACATGAAGGCCAAGACTAGGTCCCTCCGCCGAAATCATCTGCAAAACTTTCCCAACCACCAAGGTATCACCAATGATAGTACCATCATCTAAATACTAAGCGTGCAAGCTCAAGCCAAAGGTATCCCTGATACGGCATACCAACGGATGTAGAACCAATGCAAAAGGCAAAGGACCAAGAGGATCACCTTACTGCACCCCTTGACAAGACAACAAAGTATGCTCTCCATAATAAAGCTTAGCTGGTGAAGAATAACAAAACTCAACCCAGCGAGAAAGAGCAGGACA
>SNQN01013900.1:0-11952 GCA_008642245.1 Bassia scoparia | reverse complement strand
AAACATTTCGTTGAATTGGTGGAAATCACATGTATGATGTATATGTGGTTTTGACATTAAAAAAAAAAAAAATCTTACTTTGATCCAATTTTAGGAGGTGTGATATGATATGTTTAGATTTTCGAAGGAGAATGCTTTGAAATTTGGGCAAGATAATATAGGTGTCATCCCTACACTGGAAGCCGAACAAAAAACAGCACATACAGTTTTATATATCATCATACAGTTTTGTTTGTTTAAATATCTGGTATTCTGGTAACTCATCTTCCCAACTTGTTGCTCTCTCATTCTCCTCCTTCGATGTTTGGATGTAGATTAAGAAGTCATCCCTCCTATTTTTACTGGTTTCTTTTTATAATTTTTTACTAGATTGTATCCGTACAATTACACGTAATAATGTTAAATTTGATTTCAAGAAAACCAAAACTACGCACACATTAATAGAGTAAAATAAATGAGAAATATGTACAAATCAATAAAGTATAGATGTAGTATAAATGTATAAGCCATGATTTTTCAAAAAAATGTCAAAGGTTGTCTGGATTTTAGTATTATGTGTGTTGCATTTTTTTAATTTTATTATTTCCTATTTCCATTTTTCACATGATTTTATGGGTTGTAATAAGTTTGTCATTAGAGTACATGTAAGTTTTTTTTAGGGAAAAAAAATACTTGTACATTTATAATATTATGTTAGGTAGTTAGTAGGAAAATTAAGGAAGTTAATTTTTATTTGGGAAAGAATTAAGAATTTTTTTTTGTGAGAAAAAAATGGTGTAAGTTTTTTGGAGGGAAGTGATGTTGTTAAGTGTTAAAAATTACTCCCTCTGTTTTTTTGAGTTGTTCCAATTTTCATTTTGGGATGTTTTTAAATAATTGTTCCAAATCAATTTAAAAATAACTTTTTCACATTATACTTACTTTATTTACTCTAACATTAATGAATTATCCATTTCTAAAGTCAACTTTCATTACTTTACCCAATCTTTTCACCCAAAATTACTTTTACCCAAAAATTTTCATTCACATATTTACTCTTTTACCTAACTTACTCAACTTTTTTACCCAACTTACTCAACTATTTTATCCAACTCAATCAACTCTTAAATACCATGCCAAAACCATATGGAACATCTAAAAAAACGGATGGAGTAGAATTTATCGGATTTGAGAATTGAGGAATTGAAGCAATTCTAGAGCATATCACTTTTTTTTAATTATATAGATTTTTCAAACACGGATATTTTTTTAGGAAAATTTTCAATGGTACTCACGAATTTTTGCAAAATTTCAATGGTAGACATGAGACTTTGAAAATCTCACATATAKACATGAGTTTAGGATATATATGTGTAAAACTCGACCAAAACTCACCATGGTCACCCTCAAACTGCCTCCTCAGTTGGTGGGGTGAATGGGGATGGATGCTTGAATGGTTGTGGTGATTGGGGAGGAATGGACGAGTGGTTGTGGTGAGTGTGGCAATTTGTGGAAGTGGTTGTGGTGGGTGTGGCGATTTCATATGTAACTGATTGGCTGGACGTAAAGGGAGTGGTTGTGGCTGGGAGCACATAGAGGAATGGTTGTGGCTGGAGGCATAGAGGAGGTTGTGGCTGGAGAGGCCGTTTGATGGTGGTCGGTGTTTTATTAGTTCACATCTATTATATTCTATTACTAAAGCAATTCCCACTACTTCCCTTTTCCCTCCCAAAATTCCCTCCAACTTTATCTAATTAAATGATTACATAAAAAACATACAAATAATAATGGCTACAAGACATGAATGTATGCTTTAAACAGAATCTATCAAACAAATCAATTAATCTATGATTAGAATTTTAGCCATAAGTATAATTAAATTTTAAAAAATTTTATTTTAAAACAACAGAAATGATTTATGTTTATTTAGGTTACCAAAATATTTATGAAGAGTATTACTCTATACAATATATAGAGTATTTAAAACGAGCATTGCTCGGAATTATCTAGTATATACATTAAACTCATGTCTATATGTGAAAATTTTAAGCTCTTATGTCAACACCATTGAATTTCGCAAAAATTTGTAAATACCACTAGAAAATTTTCACTATTTTATTTTAAAAATAAACCGACCATGAACTCACATAGACATATACCTTAAGATAAAAACAGGACAAAATCGTAAAGAGTATACAACAACTCACATGTTGATTACTATAATTAGCTGAAGCTTTTTAAACAAAATCAAACTACGAGTACGTATCTTTTCTACTTGTATGTCACTGCTACACTCAACCAAAATAAAATTAATTATTGTTATCTTAAAATCTGATCTACCTCATTAATCATGGAATTTAAACAACCACCAAAAACTTTACCACCTCAAACTTTTTCTGGTATTTGTTAGCAGAAAATTGGGGGGTAAAAAAGAACGTAAATCAATGAAACTTAAACAATTTGCAGAAAAAATATGGCAATTTTTTTCATAATATATCTTTTCTTTCTTCTACATTAACTCAGTACTCTGTAACCTCTTATTACTTCTCCCATTCTCTCTCCTCTGTTCAACTGATCGACGCATAACAATATCTCTCAAATCGAGGATCTGATCCAATAATACATCACCCCTTTTCGCTTTCATCAAAACCCCACTTTGCGTTTTCCTCATTTCATCAATTTTTTAATCAATTCATTCAGTACAAGCTTCAGATCTGTTGTTTAATGCTCCCTTTTTGAGGAAAGTGGTAATTATGACATTTGTTTGATATTTTTCGCCAATTTGTGATTTTGATCAAGTTTGATTTTTATAGCTGGTTTATGAGAAGGAAATTCATGAAGTGGTTTAGTGAATTTGTGAAATAATTAGAAATTAAAAGGAACAAAAAGAGATTTTTCAATGGACAATTTGAGAAGCAACCTTTTGGATTCAAGATAAGATGTTCTACAGTGATTTTCATTTTTTGATTTCAAGTGAATTGATCAGGTTATTTCAAAAGTATTTAAAGATCTCCTCTTCTTTAATGTTCTGTTTTCAGGATTTGTTTGCTTTATTATGATCATAATTCATAAGTGATTAAGAGTGTCTTTTTACTGTACTTGCGTCAAAATTGAGATATTGGGCTAGTTGTATAACTTTTGAAGATTGAATTGCAAAAGCGCATTTTTAGCTCAAGAAAGCTGATAATGGATGACATCCATTGCTCCAATTTATTTTACTTCGAATTAAACGTTTTTCACATACCATTTGTACTTGAAGTCTTTGAGTGTTTTAATTTTTGGCCATTATTATAGTTTAGCTAACTTGTGTTGTTTTATAAAAATAATTTAGAATATAATTTTCATGATTTATTTAAGTACCATCTTGCTTATATAATCAATAATGAAGAATATATCCTAAAAAAATGGTTAATTTCCTTATTGGATTGCTATGTTCATGAATTTTAAGTACAATCTACTTATGTTTAATCAATGAAGATTGGCAAGCAAGAGCAAGAGAAAAAAAAAAGTGATTATAGTCATAAATTGTTTGAATACCATTGTCCTTTAATTTATAATGAATTAAACTAGCAGTTTGCAAGAATGAATTGCTAAAGATTTTGAATTCACATGATTTGTACTGTATGACTTGTAGGAAATGGCGACACAAGTGAGCCTCCAAATGGATTATAATCCAGGGAAACATTATATCAATGTGGCAAGCTCTATTGAGATTGACACAAAATATGTGCCCATCAAACCTATGGTAGAGCGCATACGATGTTGTTTCGTCAATTAACAAAAGACGAATGAGAAAGTTCAATAAAAAGATCAATAACGCTTTTGAGAATCGAGTTGATGCACTAAGAACATTGCGCGAATTAAACTTCTTAGGCACCTCAAGCATGATAATGTATTGCTTTGAAGGATCATTTACCACCCATCCAAAGAATTTCAAGGATGTTTATTTGGTCTACGAACTTATGGACACGGATCTTCATCAGATTATAAAATCCCTCAAGCACTGTCAAATGATCATGTCAGTACTTCTTGTTTCAGTATATTATATATGTCACTTCTTCATCATTGTAGTGCTCATATTATTGTAGTGTTCACTGTGTTCAACAACTATGATATTATGTCATGCTTCTATGTGGGATTTTATCAAATTTGACAGTCATGTACTCCTCTACTTGAGTCCAACAGTGATATTAGTATACACATTGACACGTTGACACGATGTCTAAAAGTGTAAATGTTGTTATAGAGGAGATGGCGGAGGGTGCGTTCCAACTTTTGAAAAAAATAAGGTGAATGTGTTTAAGTTTGAGCAGGGAGATATTTGTGGATTGTAACCTTGACCTGGTAAATTTGTTGATGACTACACCGGATGATCATTTTTGGTTCAGTGGCTAACCCCACTTATGGATTATGCGACAAGGCTTTGTTGGTGAACCTTACCTAGAACAAAATATATATAATTTGTATTAGTATGAAACCATTGGAATGACATATATCATTAAGCTTTGTATTTCTGTTTGTATAATGATTCTGTTTGTATGATGTATCTGTACTTCTTTAGCTAGAGTTTTGAATTGATTGCTTAGATTTAGCTTGCAATTTCTGCTTGAAGGGACTAGAACTTGCTGCGTCTTGTGATAATATGTATTAATTTTAAAAAATGTTATTTCTGTTTTTCAAGAGCCTTCTTTATCTTTCTTGAGTGGATAAAAAATGATCATCATTAAATAGGAGAATGAAAATGTTGCACATGGTGTTATGTTATTGGTTGTCATTGCATTTTTTCTTTTATCTCGATAAGAAAGTCAAAAAATTATTCCTTTTCATGACTTCTATCTGGATTTACCAATTCAAGATTCATGTCAACTTTCTAATAATATGATCATGCATTTTCATATATCGGGTACGATTTCCTGTTTTTCTTAGACCATATCCATTTTTCTTGTTTCTCTTATAAGCATCCTCTTGTAACACAAATTGTGACTTGTGCATAAAGTGTCAGGTTTTAGTCTTTTATATACCCATCAAAAACTTTCCTGTTATTTGGACTTGACAATGAAATGGTTTTACTAACAGCCTACAATTTTTAGCAACTCATTGATTCTTRTTTATAGACAACATAAATGTTAGTCTTGAGTCTTGTTTCACCTTCTGTTGTAAAGCAATTGATCGTTACATTGAAACTGCAATTGTTTCTGGAAATTTATACAATAGGCTTATATTCTAGTCTACTCATGTACTGTAATGTTGCATTGCTTTTATTCAAAGTCCATGATATACCAATCTTGTGCAATTTTTCTTTACAAGGATGCTGGTTCATGTGGATTGTTTGTTCATTACTTTGAGTTGTCAACTTCTATGCTTTAGTGTAAAAACAGCAAGATTCCAGATCTTGCTTTGATTGGCGGACAAGTTTTATGCATGTTATTCTTTAGCTGTGTGCAAAGTATTTTCTAAGAGAGCACACAACTGAAGATAGAATTGGCTAAAGGTCACCACAGAGCAGTCTGTTTCTGTGCAGTTATGAAGTAGTAGAATGTTAGTTTTTCTTTCTCAATCACATGGATGGCTTTTATGTGGTGCGGTATGTAATTTCATACCATTACCTACCTTACCTCTGTTATGGGCCATTGTGATCTTGTGTTGACCACTCTTCTTTTTTTATATTTTATGTTCTTTTATTACTCCTTACAAACTTAAAAATCAAGTCATATATTCAAAGAACTCTTACATAAAATACTCTCTTAAATTGATATAGTTTTGTAGAGTTGATTTCTGTCCCCAAATTGTGTCATCTTATTCAGTTACTGAGATTGATGCAAGCACGCACTGATTGTTTGATCAAGTTCTGTTTATTGACTTTATCCAACTTCTCCTTTTTCTAAAGCAAATTCAATCTTTGAATGCAGCTGCTGAGAGGTCTGAAGTATCTCCACTCAGCAAACATCCTTCATCGAGATCTAAAGCCGGGCAACCTTCTTATAAATGCAAATTGTGATCTGAAAATTTGTGATTTTGGATTGGCTCGTACAAGTAGTGGAAAGGGTCAATTTATGACCGAATACGTGGTGACACGTTGGTACAGGGCTCCGGAGCTCCTYTTGTGCTGTGACAAGTACGGAACTTCAATTGATGTGTGGTCTGTTGGATGCATTTTTGCTGAACTTCTTGGTCGTAAACCATTATTCCCAGGTACGGAGTGTTTAAACCAACTAAAATTGATAGTCAACATCCTTGGTAGTCAAAGCGACTCTGATCTTGATTTTATTGACAACTCTAAGGCCAAGAGGTTCATAAAATCACTCCCCTATTCTCCAAGCATTCTTTTGTCCGCCTTACCCAACTGCCCATCCTTAGCCAAGACTTGCTTCAAAAAGCTTGTCTTTGATCCAAAAAGAGAATTAGTGTTACTGAGGCACTCCAGCACCCTTACATGTCTCCCCTATGACCCGAGCTAACCCTCCTGCCAATTCCCAATTGATCTTGAAATTGACGAAGATTTAGATGAAGAAATGATTCGGGAAACAATGTGAAGGAGATCATGCACTATCATCCTGAAGCTGTCAACGGAGATATGGAAGTGTGCGAATAAGCCAATAAGATTTAGTGTTTCTAGTATGGTGATCAATACTATAAGGCTATAACCTATGAAGAATATCTATTTTCACTAGGAGTTGTCCTTGTCACCATAATAAGGTTCGTTTATTCAAGCTTTATCACCATAGTTTGGGCTATCGGTGCTTGTGTTGAGCATGGAGAATGAAGTTGAGAGTATAGAGCTCTTTTGCGCGTTTTATTGTTGGTTGTTGCAATGTGAATTGTATATATACGTGTTTACGCGTTTCTGTTGTAACTTGTTTTTCCTGGAACTTTTTTTTGTGTAAATTAAGATGTAAGACTAACCTGTATTAATATATGTTCGGTTCTCTTCCCTTATATTTGTGGAAGAATTTGGTTGCTTATGTATTTTCACAGAAAGTAGCTTGAAGATGTTGAAATTTCTTTGTTACTGGCTTTTATTTGATAAATAATTAGCCAAATTAGGCAATGAAGCACTGCACTTTCAAATTAGTTCAGTTGCCATATGTATGACACTAGCATTGTTCATCCTACATCTCTACTTTTGAATGTCAAAGTTCATTTAAATAATATGAATGATTACTTCGTATTTCAATTTTAGCAAATGTTCTTTGTTTTTTTTTTGACTAGAAAGCACAAGGCGAGGATGAGAATTGATTTCATGACCTTCAGAAACGGGAGAAGCTTTAACCACTTGAGTTATCCTTCAATCTGAGCAAATGATCTTGTGATGATTATTGAATCACTTGTAACATACCATTAGTATATTTCTCATTTTCTAAATAATTGTGGATTGAAACCAAAATGTACAGGATGTTCCACTTAAAAGCAGAGCATGTGTTTGTTAAAAGTCAATGTTCTTAGTCCACTACTTTTTAGTTTCTACTAGTTTTATTGCACGCGATGCGTGCTAGACTTATGATCGAAATTGATTTCATCATTAAAAATAATAAAGTGTGTATCAAAATAAAATATTCATAACTAATTAGCAATACAATTTTATTGAATTGTAACTGTTTTTTTTAAATATGACTTGAAATTTAAAAAAAGTCATTAATGATTCAATTCATTGTTTAAAATTTTTTACTAATTAAGTACATAATAACTGCAATTATCATTTTTAATCACATAATAAGCAAAAAGGTAATTTATACACAGTAATTCATATGTTTTTAAAATTCGTTAAGGGTATATAAGACTTTTAGGAGGGGGGACACATCTTCCTCCCCTTCCTTATATAATAGAGATATGCCCGTTGAAATTAATCTATAATAAAAATATGTAGATGATAACCATACATAAATTTTAAAAACACATAAAGACATATGTTAAGGATTAACATACATATAACACATAGTAAGAAAGATTGTGTTGTTGAGTATTTTAGGATGGGAGAGGATGTGCTTTATATATGATCGAAGTGTGTAAATTATAAATTAATAGTCCGAACTATTATAATAATGAGTGTTCAGATTTATTGTGCGTTATGATTGATTGATATAATAAATGACAATATTTTTAAATTTACATTGTTTATGATAATTTAATTTTCAAAATACATTATACATTGACATATAATTGACAACAATGACTTTAAATTTCATCTTTTACGAAAATTCAATGTCCAGATTCATTGCTTATGATTAATTCACGTATAAGTAGTAAATAAATGATTTCAATTTTTGCATATTTATAAATCATTGCATAATATACAATTTGATTGGATTGGAAATTAATGGTAAAATATCTTTAATTTAAATCACTTTTCAAATTTGCATTAAATTGTGATATATTGATATTGAGTTGCTTGAAAGTTTTTTTTTTTTTTAAATTTCAAAATTAAATTCATTAAGGGTAGAAATGTAATTCATAGGGGGACACATTGCTCCCCCCTTGGCTTAATAATAGAGATAGAGTAAAGCAATTTGAATTCTTCAAAAATAATCCAAATTCCAGCTCGTTAAAATAAATATAACGATGCTGGAGTATAATAGTTTAGCTATTACATTAAATAGAAAATGAATATTTGTAGGATAGGTTGAAAATTCATATTTCTATATTCAAATTTTTGATTATTTATGATAATAATCTTTTCTTCTTTTTTTCTCCCTACTAATAATGATTGTCTTTTTTTATTGATATACTTCCTCCGTATAAAAAAAAGCGCAACTTTTGTCGTTTTTTGGAAATATCACAATAATGCAACTTTCATTTTCTTCATTTTGAGGTAAATTTTTAACTATAAAAAGACTATTTTCCCTTACTAAAATAACTTAAAACATAATTAAATCATTCTAACCCTAAATATTTCCCTAATAATCATCCAATCCTAAATTAATCCCCCTAATTAACCCAGCAACACCACCCTCCCACCAAACAACCACCACCACCACCACCTGACCACCCTCACTCATGCCACTACCCAAATTCAACACACCACACGCCACCTCACTGCGCACCACACCGCGTCGATTCGCACCACCACCACCAATGTCATCGACGCCTTTCTCTCTCTCTCTCTCTCCTCTCTCTCTCTCTCTTCTTACTTCACACCACAACCCATCTCGTTTCTGGCCAAATTAAGCCCCAACTCATTTCCTTAAAAGCCCAAATCAATTCCTAAAAATCCCAAATTGAAACCCTAAAAACTAAATTGAATGGCTCGAATGAATGGTGGTGGTGGTTTGCGCAAGGGGTGGTTCGGGCAGGGGTGGTTCGCGCAAGGGGTGTCTGGTGGCGGCGAGTGAGGTGGTCAAGTGGCGCGAGTGGAGGTGTTTGACTGGTTGTGGTGTATAATGGTCATGAGTGTGTGGTATGTATGAATGGGGACCACCCACTCTCCAATTATCATTAATCACTTACCTTATACTAATTTGCATTATCATTTCTTTCTAGGAGTCCGTGTCACCACCCGAAAGTTGCGTTTTTTTCGATACGGAAGTACAAGTGTACAAAATTTACCACTATTATCAGGGCGAGCACCACAGGGCACCCGATGGTTTTTTATAGACCCGGACTCGTTGGTATTTACGTTCAAGGATTCAGAGTGGACTTGGTTTAATGGGTATCAAATTTAGGACCCGGACTCAGACCTAGTAGGAATCAGTTCAACACCAGTACCATTGTTCACATTTTGGAACTTTTTTCTCCCAATATTGTTGTCATATTTTCATAGTTGGACTTCATTTAAATGGCCAATAACAAATGGACCAACTAAGCTAACTTACACATAAAAAAATGAATCTAACTACCGGATACCCAGACTTTGGATGTTTGACCGGGTACCGGACCTAGAATTGGTTTGACCAGGCAAGTATTGGGACTAGAATATACTACAGAACTTGGACCTAATTTCAACTGGTCCAAAAATCACTACCCAAACTTGGACTCGTTCAACCAAATCCGGCCTCATACCGAGGATCCAAACCAAGTCCAGTCCAACACAAGTACCCGAAATTCTGTCAGCCTAAATTCTGTAAAAAAAAAAAAAAAAAAAGACTGGTGTTTTGAGTTTTCAAGTAGACTATGATTAGAGTTTTGATTTTGGATATGTGAAATATTCAAGGTTGTAGTTATGGGCTAACTTCCAACACTTGTGGATGTGGCATGATAAATGTACGTCCATGCTCTGCCAGCACTTTTCTAGCTTTTGGGCCCTGTATCATGAATTCTAGTTGGTGCACAGCATTTTTGGATTTTGGTTAGATTGGCAGTGGGGCTGAGCACCGGCCAAAATCAAATCGACCATACCGAAATCGAAAGACCAGAATCAAAATCCCAAAATTTATTGAATTAGATCGTTTTCGGTATGCAACCTACTGGGCTCAATTTAGTACTGCTAAAAAGATCTTACAGAAATTGAGATGTATTGTAGGTGGACTTGAATCATCTGCTTCGACCTAGACCAAACCTATTGGACCTTTTTTTTTCAAATTGAAAATACTATAAGACACCTATTAAGACCTATTGGACGTTTTTTTTTGTGTATTGCAAGAATTGTAACTAGGACCTGTTTACATTAGTTTATTTTTCAATTCAGCTCCATTTAGTTCAGTTTAACCCAATTTTTTCTCTCATAAAATAATTCAATTCAGTTCAGTTCAATTGATTTCAGTTAATGTAAACAGCTTTAGTAATTTCGATCTCCCAATACCGGACTGGATCGACCGGTAAACGAAATCATGTTTTTTAGACTTGAAATGGATTTGAATTGGCGATCTGGTCTGATCGAAATTCAGTTTAGATTGAATAGGTTTTAAATCTTCATACCTTACATGACTTTACTAAATAATACACAGACATGTCCATTATGTCAATTTATATCTCTATATATAAGGGAAGGGAGGTTGTGGTTGGGCCACCTAAAATTACCTTTACCCTACTAATAATCTCATATAATGTAATCAAAGCCAAAGAAATGAGAAAAGAAATCAACCATATTATAATTATCAAAATACTATAAATATATAATTTTTAATTTAATATATGTTCAAAGTCGACATCATCATTTAACACTATTTTGATTTTAAGGAAAATTGAACTCTCTCTGTTCCTTAAAGAAGTTACCAGTCACTATCATCAGTTCCATGCATGTTTTGTATCGTTTATATCTTTAGTTGTATATTTGTAAAAATTATAACAATTGAATATTAATAATGTATTCATCAACCCGAATCAAACAAGACCCCACATGACTATATATATTTTTATAAAATGATAGTTATTCACAAGATTCTCTTCACTTGTGAATAGTCAAATAAACGCATATGGTAGGAACTTTAAGGAATGGAGGGAGTATTTATTTGAAATGGTATTAAAACAATTATTGTCATTAACTAAATATCATAATTCGCTATCTATAAGTAAATAACAAAATTATAAGTCCAATTTTGTGCACATTGGACATCATATAACCATTAAACAATTTTCAATATGATTGTTTTAAACTACGTATAACCTATCAAGTACAATAAAAAGTTAACCATGTATTACTATACGCATTTTTTTCTATCGATAATAAAATATTCTCTTAGATTGTCGGTACATTAAATTGTCGAACTACAGAACACTTTGTTATTAAAAAGTTCAAGATAATTGAAAGAGTTACCGCATACATCGCGTGTATAGAAAACTAGTATGTTTATAAGGGAATCTCAAATAGTCTTGTTAGAGTAATGATGATACAATTGTAAAAATTTGGCTCAATCTGCAATATATTTGAAAATATAATTAGATATTTTAATATATTATTATTGCTTTCTATATCATCATATGTTTAGATTTGTTTTAATTAATGAGAGGAATTAATTTCATATATTGAAAAATATGTTTGGTAATGTAAGAAATTTTGATAATTATGTTACATTTAGTGCTTATTTCTAGCATGAAAAAAAA
>SNQN01013899.1:0-11956 GCA_008642245.1 Bassia scoparia | reverse complement strand
TATAATGATTGAATATTTATTTATCTTGTAATCAATAATTGTATTCACGATAGATAGACCTATAATGTAGGATACAACCAATCAAAACGACAATGGTCATTGATGTCTTACCGATGTAACTCGTCGGTCTCAGCAAATAAATGATGACAGATAGACCTATCTTTAAGATTCACAAGAACTCATAGATTTACCATAGTGAAATGAATGATGATCAATGGTTGTTGTATTGTTAGGTTTATGACAATATGTCATCAATGGTGGTTGTAGATCATAAATGTTATGGGTTGTAATTGACATTTGTCTATTTATACAACTCACATATCATCTATGGACGATGCATTTTGTTATTCATGCTTTCCACTCTCTAGGATAGTTATCAAACTCAAATTTTTTATGGAGCATCAAAGTTTTTGCACTTGGTGTGCTTCAATAGATAGATTGCTACGTGGTGGTTTACAAACGAGTAAGGTGTTCGAGCTGGTTGGAGAAAGTGCCGCTGGGAAGACTCAAATTTGCCTTCAGTCAATGATAACTGTTCAACTAGACGCAGATGTTAGAGGTCTCAAAGGGTCCATTGTTTACATCCACAGCCATGGTAACTTTTCGTCAAGGAGATTGTCACAAATTGCCACCCGAATGTGCAACATGTTTGGAGCCCCGGTCAACCCAATGGACTACATAACAGTGAAAAAGGTCAATGAAGTGCAGCAGATACGGGGAACATTGTCGCAATTGGAATACTTGTTGGGGAACTCAGTGTCGTCCACAAAACCCTATCGGCTACTCATTTTTGACTCTATTGCTGCTATTTGTCGAGGTGAGTACAGTAACAACGCACTAGAAATGAGTGCTAGATCTAATTTTCTAAACTACTTTGGTTCAAAAATTAGACTATTTGCCATGAGGTACAATTTGACCGTCCTGCTAGTCAATGAGGTATCTGATGTTTTTCAACCTCGAGCAGGCCAAACCATTTGTTTCTCAAGTAACGGTCGCCTAGTTGCCCCTTCCTTAGGGCCGCAATGGGCAAGACATAATGATGTTCGACTATTTATAAGCGTTGATGTCGATGAAAACCAAACCACAAGAAGAATAATATCTGTTTATGGCCGTAGCCTTAGCGAAATGGCTTCTTTCGTGATCAACGCAAACGGTGTTCAGTGATTTCGTATCGACAAGCTTTATTACTAATGTAGATTCTAGTATTTCATGTCCATTCCTTTAATATATATGTTGCAGTTTGTTGCTTTATTGTTAACGTAAACGCAACGAACTTCTAATTGTGTTTTAAGAGTTTTCTAGTAATTGCCTCTAATTATCAAATTTACGTGTGGACAAAATACAAAGTATTAAAATTTAAAATAATATATATTAAAGGTAAAAATAAGTTAATTTACATCAAGAATTAGTATTTACTTGTGTGTGTYTGCCATTCCATTTGGTTTTTTGTTTGACACTAATTATCAATAAAAATGGATACCTTATTTCCTTAGAGGGGAGACAAAATTAGCAAATAATTTGCTTGATTGTATGTAGCCGTTGGATAGAGTGGAAATCAAATAAATCAACGGTGTACTGGCCCTTTTCCGTGTGACACCATGTCCTCCACTTCTATTGGAGCAAATTACTAACCAATGGGATGTTGGGGTGCTTATCCGTGTGACCTTGATTCAACAAATCCTGCCCATTAATATGAATTGTGAATCATTTAAATCAATGGTCCCCATGCATGCAAAGAGGTGGGGCCCATCAAATGCAAATACAACTTCCCATCCAAAATTTGTGCGGGAATATGTATTCATAGAAATGGCGCCAATAACTCATGAAATTTTATCTATTAAATTTGAAATCAATTTACAACAGTGGAACTTCAGCCTCAGTATAAATTGAGACAACACCCAAAATGAAGCAATTGCCCAAAAACCTAAATTTGAGCCCAATAACCCATCATATGCAAAAACCAATGGCTGCTACCCCTGAGAATTTAAAAGACAGAGAAACACATGAAAATGAACCAATTAAAAAAAACCAACAAGAGATGGTGTTTGAGGAATGCTTAATTGGTGAGGAGAGTGAAATAGATTTCTCAAAGTTGCTTTACTATGTCAAGTTTGGCAATGGTGGAATTATGTGGTTAGAAGACATAGAGGTGTTCAAAATAATCCTCTATCCTGAAGTAGACCAGACAACCACGTTGCCAAACTTGATGATGATGCCCAAGGGCGCTGTTGCAGGACGACCAGAACACCTTCTTAATTTTACTGATATGGACGAGAAGGTAGATCTACTCGACAAACATCGAAGGCTATTCTGGATTTCACAGGAGAATCCAGGAGTTCCATCTTCCTTCTGTGAATTCTTCTCTGATATTGTTGACCCCAAACCGGTTGCGAAGTTGGATGCACCGGTCCTCAGTCTAACCACGGCAGAGATTGCTGTGATGATCTCTTCGTACGATGATGCTATTCAAGTGTACGAAATTGGAACACAACTAACCACAATCGTCTTGGTCTATGGTGAAGGTGGGGTTACGGATGAAAAGAGTACTAGGCGATTCCATAGGGTGAAGATCACCCCTGAAGTTGACCCAAGTATCCCAGCTTTGCCTACTAATGATAGAATCCTGATTTGGTATGTTAGAGGTGTGGGTAGGCCTTCATTGAAGGAAAATATAGAGAGGCTAAGTGAGGCATACAAACCGATGGTCATCGTTCTCACTGAGACGAGGATATCAAGAAATAACTTTCGAATCGTGTATGATGAAGTGGACCTCGACATGTGTTGGGACATTTATGAGGTGAAGAGTCTTAGTGGTGGTGTGATTATCCTGTGGAAGAAGGAGCTATGTGATGTGGATTCGTACAAGAGCATTGAGGGAAGTGGGATGTTCTACATTGCAGATATACACGTAAGTCGCAATTACGTTTTTGATTGCAGAAATTTATTTTGATTTCTTTGTTCTTTAACTAGATTAAAATTGCAGAAAATTTTCATTTGATTGCAAAATTCTGGAGACATAAAAAATTATTTTACAACTCTTAGTAATAATTTGATGATTCTATTCTTGATGATTCTATTCTTGATCTGATATTAGTGATATAGTACTCTGTAGTTGTTTTTATGAAGATTCAGATTTTTTTTTCCTTCAATTAAAATGAAACATCTGAGCAATAAATTGAATGTAGTTTGAATACCATAATTTAGCGGAATTTGGGAACAAATAAATCTGAGACATAAATGTTGTAGTTATTTTTTTTCCTGGATGATGATGATATTTTTGATGAATGATGATGATGATGCTTTGTGACGAAGATGAAATGATAAAATGACTCATCCTTTGTTATAGCATGATTCAAAAATTTGGAGATTCTGTTTTTAGTCCATGGTAAATTGGTAACTAAATGAACAAGTCAAAGGTCTGTTCAATTAGTCGAGGAATGAAAATCTAATTTTGATTATGTTTCATGGACCATCAAGGTCAAATCCAATTTTAAATGGCACATTAAGAGCATATGGATGAGCATAATTAGGATTCAATTTCAGGAGCTGCTTTGCCAACTGAGATTGTAAGTTCACCCGTTAATTTATTTTAATTAGGAATCTTAATTATGATTGGGTATTAATTTAAATTTAAGAAGACTTGTAAATTTCTCATGTGCTCCGTATAATTTATTTTGTAATTTGGAAAACTAATTTCGGATGACATTATAATTATTATGCTTCAATTTTCATTGTTGGACATAGGGACCTAGAAGTTGTGAGTCCGACTCAGACTAATGGATGATGGCGTGAGGCAACCGATGTTAATTAAAAGCTGCATTGGAGGGAATTGCTTTGTTGTATTCAGGTGTATGGTGTAGTCGGGATTTGTATCGTTTAAAATGATTTTTTACCATATGATGTAATTTTGATATGGAAATGGATTCCAAACAAGCCTTTGTAATTTTGGAAAATGATGTAGCTGTGTACTTTATAGTTTGCTTGAACTTACCTATGAGTTTATGACTTGTGATATGCTCAGAAGTTCCAACTACTTATGTCATTTGCTCAAGGTAAATTTCTCACTTGCTGGAATGTGTCACTTTTTTTTATTGGAATTTTATATTTTTAGACAAAGAAACAAGCATAGAATACAAATTGATTTACAATTTGTGACATAAATTAATGTTATGTAATTCCATTGATACGAAGAACAGTCCTGCTAATGCTGTAAATAATTTCACACAAACAAGGCTGAGGTTGTTATAGACAACAAGTTAAACTAACATTGGGCAAAACAAGGAAGATGTCTATTACATTAATTAATAAAAATTTAGTTTAACTATTACAATAGTTCAACAGCTAGGCCAATAAATACGCTTGCAGTACATGACAAGGATACACCACAATATGGCAAATCCACGCCCTCAACGATCATATGTTAGCACCACAATATCTACCAAAAAATAAAAGAAACAAATAAATATCCATATTAAATATCCATAGGGAAAACCATTTTTTCCTCTTTTCCTTGTTCATACACCCCTATCATTCTCTTCAGGCTACACTCAGCATTAATTAACACTCATCAAACTGACAGAACAAAATTCGGGCACTAATATACATCAATCGAAACAAATCACCTAAAATGAGACACTGCATAACAACACTTAAACCCAAAACATAGAATAAGCTAAACAAAAAAAATCTTATGTCACAGCCAAAATGTCTTCCTTGTCTCAACTATAATTTCTATCTTCAAGTGGCGTTCTAGGAATATAAACAAAAATACAAGAGCAAACACCAAATAATATCTCATATCTTCACTATGCATCAATCTAGCTTGACAATTTGACATTCCCAAAGACAAACAATTCTTTTCATCTCACAAATATAGCCAAGTTGGAGTTCCCAATTCTAGAATGGTTGCAGCAAAAAATTTATACTATTTTTGCAATGGCAATAGTATAAATTACAAAAAAAAAAAAATTGACAGGAATAACACAAAAAAACAAAAAACGAACCAAAAGTTAACCGATGTTAGGGACATCAACTCAACAACGGGGACAGTCTTCCTTCGCTTCGTGGGTTGTTTGGATTTTGGAACAACAGCAGCGGATGCCTTACAAAACAAATAGGACATTAATAATTAGTCACTAATTACAGAGGACAGGTAAGGTAATGATAAAGGGAAAATAAATTTACCTTGCTTGAGCACTTGCCTTTAACCTTCCCTTTGACCTTGCTTTTGCCCTTTCCCTTGACTTTGCCTTTGACCTTCTCTTTGTCCTTCACCTTCACCTTCACCTTCTCCGAAACCTTTCCATTCCCCTTTCCAGTTTTTTTCCCCTTACCATTCTTCTTACCTTTTCCCTTCTTGTTCTGGTCCTTAAGATTAATGAATCCCATCTCCAATGCAGATTTGAATCGTGTAGTACGGGGACGACCACGCTTCTTTGGTATATCAGGATCCTTTATGTTGATTTCGGTTGCATCATTAGGCGAACAATTAGTATCACTGCAATGTGTTCCCACATTAGCTTCAGAAGCAACGCATGTGAAACTACTTGAAGGTGACGCAACGATAGACTCCGCATGGGACACAAACTGCTGCTTAGCTTTCTGGATTTCCTCCTCCAACAACGCTTGTGCTTTTACTTCCTCCATAACTCTCTATATTCCCAATTCAGCAATTTTAGACCTCGCTTCAGATTTGTCAGCCAATTCAGTCAAAGGATCGTACAACCCAAATAGGCGGTCACGACGCAATAACTCTGCTCCACCTCGTTTCATATCTTGAAAACCAACCTTCAGAGTAGAGTGCTTCTATTTAACATCTCTTCTCCACCTTTTGAGGACGTACTTCTCGGGCTAGCCCTTCATGCAACGCTTATCAAACACACGAATCAAGTGTCGGAACATTATGCCATTTGTTTCGAACATTTTGCAATTGCAATAACCATACTCAGAATCCAACAACAACTTAACTACATAAAAGGTTCGTTTATTGGAAATAGTAGGTTCGAATCGATTCTTCTGAAGAATCCAAACCCGTTCTTGCATCAAAAACTGAATCGTGTTACTGTCAATTTGTTTTTCCTCCTCAATAATACAATGACTAACCCGCTCACATTCCCTTTGAAGTTCCCTAAACTTGTTGCAGRTGTAGATTTTCCTAAAGTACTTCTCTGCACTATAGGCAGTTTTGAGAGGACGATTCATTTTGGCACCCATTGCATCTYCATCCTTCTCTTGCGAAATACGCCTCTCAACTGCCAAAATGTAACGTTCACCAAACTCACACAACATTGTATCCTTAGTCACCAACTGATCAAAAAAACTGTGGATACTCTCCACACGTTGGGTGGAACGCATCCCTGCCCAGAAGTGATCAGTCATGAAGCCGGGAACCCAAATATGTCTTTCCACATACAAATGTGCCAACCAATCATTACCCTCCAAACTAAAATCCACAACAAACATACTCCAATTAGTCTCAAACTCCTCCTCATCCAAGCTGTTGTAAACAACCTCTAACAACCGATCTTTTAAATCTTCGTAACTGAAATTAAAAAAAAAAATCAAAAAGTGAAATTTTGAGAATAGATTTTTATAAAAAAAATGGGAGTATACTCACCTATCATGTGAATCGAACTTGTAAGGCAGCTTGTTTAGAATGTGCCAAATGCACCATCTGTGTCGTGTGTCTGGCATGACTTTTTCCAAAGGTTTCCTAAAGGCAGCAGCTTGATCTGTCAATATTCCTCCAGGTTGTCTTCCTTTCATACACAACAAGCACTGTTCAAACACCCATTCAAAGGTATCGCAATCCTCCTTTGAGATCAAAGTACACCCAAGAAGAATGGTTTGCCCATGATGATTCACTCCAACAAAATTAGCAAAGGGCAGAGAATACTTGTTAGTCAGATAGGTTGTGTCAAAACACACAACATATGAAAAATCTTCATACGTTGTCCTACTTCGCACATCCACCCAAAGTATGTCCTTCAACTTCCCGTCGTCATCCAAACGATGACAATGAAAGAAATTAACATCCTACCTTTGCATTTTGTTAAAGTAAGCAACCAATGCATTTGCATCACCACCCTCCATCTTCAACTTCCTATGCGCATGAATGACGTGTCTCATGTCCGAGTCGGTGAATGGAATGTTGTCATAGCCACCCCTTTCAAGTGCGATGCCGTTGCGTATCTTTGGGAGCGGAACACCAGCATTGTAGTCATTAACAACTTTTTCCTGCATACTTTTGTTGAAACCCTGCATCCGATACTCCTTCACTAACTTTGCATCGCTAGGCTTTGGGTCATGATTTTTATGTTCTAGTACAACCTTCCTTATCACCCAATTTCTTGCCTCATTCCTTTTCACATATACCAGGGCGGTGCAGAAGCACTTCTTCGAAAGCCTACGCCTTGGATTTATCACCTCATCCTCCTGCAGGTTTACTCCATTGACGTCCTTTGCCTTCATTTTACACTTAGTAATATACTTTTGATCGGGGTTTCCAGCACACTCACAAGCAAAAGTAGTTGACAAACGTTCTTTGTTTTTGTCGTTACAACCTCTAAGTATAATCACACCAAATCCTTTACTCTTACAATATCTTTTTTAATATGACAGAGCATCTGCCTGGCTAGGAAACACCATGCCCACAGTAGGTTCTACGACCTTATCCTCCGCATTTTCATCATCCATGGTGTCCTCATGGTCTTGCAAATCATGTTGTTCAGCACAATCCTCCATTTGACAGCCCTCATTAACATCCATCCATTGAACCCCATTGCCATCCATCTGCTCAACACCATCACCCTCCATCCGCTCAACCCCATTGTCCTCGTTATGTTGTCCCCCGTCATGTTCGTCTTTTTTATCGATGTCTTCCACTAAAACAGTGAGATTACATTTGCCTCCAACTGAGTCACAATGAAAACCATCGTATGAATTTACAATCTATCCCTCACTGTCACAAACACCATTATCACCCATACTCTCCATTATAGACTCAACAGTAAATGAAATCAGCTACTTATACAATACTGCACTGCAATCATAATAAGAAGAGTTGTGCATCGGCAAAGCAAGTTAGAAGGTATTCAATTAACAGGCTGCAAACATAATTACAATCTAATAAGAGCAATTAGGCGTCTTACATTGATACATGATACAGCCTAAGCTACACACTACTAACAGCATTTTGATCAACTAATTGATTGATTGATTAGAAAAATGAATTAAGTTGAACTAATGAAATAAAACTGAACTGATGAACTGAAAATAAGTTGAATTAAATAGGCTCGTAGTTGTGTAGCGATTAGCTTATTGAATTAGTTGTATGTATCTACTGCTTTTGATCAACGGTTTATACTATTAATTGTTGTAAAGCGTAGTGTTTGGTGTAAAATACTTATTACATTACATTAGTTGTTTTAAAAAGGAATTTTATAAATAATATGGAATTTTAGAGCTAGAAACATTTCTAAAATTCCTTTTATCATATTTTTAAATTGATTTTTGAAAAAAAAAAGAACACACTTCAATTATTCATTGTCTCACTTTAGGTTTTAAGTTTTTCAATCTAATTTGTAAGGAGAAAAAAGCTTGAGATTCGTAAGGAGAAGAAACACCAGGGTGAATCGAGCAAACAATATAATTATTGTGCCCTAAAGCCCCTAATGCTACAATGAAATTTGTAAGGAGAAAAAAGCTTGAGATTAGTAATCGAATTTGTTGAAATTTTACATTCTTCTAATTATTTTCACACTTTAATGGTTTAATTGAGCCATCATAGGCCTAAAATTTTATAAATTTGGTGAAGATCTCAAGAGCATGCATATTGACAACATTTGTTTTGCGCATGCCCCATTTTCACAATAAAAATTTTCACCATCACATAAATTCTATCGGAAACTTTTAAAGAAAACAACAATTTAAAAAGAAAATCTCAAGCTCATACCAAACAACGTTCTTTACCAAGAAATCGTAAACAGACACATCAGAATATAGAACAGGGAAATTAACAAAATTTCAATAAAAACACCAATATTAACAAATAATTCATGTTAAATTCTTATAAATCAGTAATAATTTGAAAAATTAAACAGCAAACTAACCTGGAAATCAGATTTAGACATCTAATAGACAAATCGATGTTCGAAATCCTAGAAACAACACATCAGTCGTGAGATCTTCAAAGGATCCACAGCTGCTGCTCAAAAGAAAAGGAATGCAGTTGGTTCCATCCAAATCGGGGTTGCAATCGACAATCGGCTGTAAAAATAAGGTACTTCTCTCTCTACTCGCTCTGTTTCAGAGAAGATGAGAAGCAAAGAGACAAATCCCTAATTCCTTGCTATCTCACTCCTCTATCAGCTGAAAGATTCAGGTTAGAAAAATTGAAAAACACTTACAACGGAACTACGGTGTGGTACCGTTATGAGAAAAACGGCCTAAGTTAGACTTAATAAAATAGTCACGTGACCGTCAATTGATACTCCAAGAAATTAAAAAAGTTACCATCAAATATACAAACTTCGTATATCTGTAAGATATACTTGAATTAGCCCTAAAAAAGAGTATGCATTATGGATTTTGATTCTCCACCACAAATATTCCATGTTATTGATTGTACCGTATGCCTATAGTGTAGTCGTTCAATAACAACCAACATCCCATTACAAGCCCTCCATAGCTTTGGCGGAGCTGCACATTGCCAGTCAATATCCCAACTTGACAGTATTGATAGAGTAATATGCCTAAGGGCACTTTTGTAATCATACAATCGTAGGTTTTAATTTGTTTATATATATATAATGCTAGGACTCTTTATTTAGTGTGAGTCACATAATTATTCACACATGGTATCAGAGCTTAGGTTTATCCTAAACCGTAAATTATTTTCTTTCAATGAACAATTAACAAACCACTAGTTTATTTTTCAATTGAATATTCAATTGATTTCATACATATCACTTGGGATCTATTACTCCTTGAATTCATTATTTTTCTTTATTTGTCTTTTTCCCTTTGTTAATTGTTAGTTTCCTTACTTTTTGATATTTTGTGCAAGCTTCTGAAGTTCAGATCAAGTGATCATGGCGTCGTCATCCACTTCCACTGCTCCTCCGTCATCGACTTCCGTTGCTGTTCCCTCCACCGGTACATAGGCCGCCGCTCAGTCCACCTACGCCCAACCCACCGTGGGACCCGCCTCCAGCGTTGTCTACCATCTAGCGACTTCGCTCGCTACGATATAGCCCCTCTTACACGCTGCCTCTCTGTCTGCTCACCGTCCGACCACCGTGCCTCAGGTTCACGCTGCGACCCAGCCACCACCGGGATTCGCGCATCATTCCCCCTCAAGCACTGCTGCTATGCCCTCGGTCTACTCTTGGAATCTGACGCATCCATTGTCTCACCGACTCTTTACGGACTCCATCTCTGCTGTGGGACAATTGAGCACCAAAATCTGCAGGTTTATTTCTTGGTTCTACATTTCTTTCACAACGTGGACTTTCTAATGAGGCTTGAACAATTATCCGGCTCATATTTCGTCTAATCATGTCTCCCATATGTTGCCCAATAATTCTTCGTTGTTAAATATTAATATTAAGAATTTTGTGACAACGATTTTAAATGTGGTCGAGGATTATCTTCCATGGCGAACTCAATTTGTGTCTTTTTTGGTGTCTCATGATTTGTTGGGGATGATTGATTGCTCAGTTTCGATCCCGCCAATGTATGTCCATGATTTGCAGGGTCGTTCGGTTAATAATCCTGATTTTTTAAATTGGTTCCGAATTGATCAATTGATTCGTTCTTGGTTGTTTGCCACTCTATCACGTGATATTCTAGTTGAGGTGCATGATTTAAAATATTCTTGTAAAATTTGGGATCGATTGCAACATCCTTTTCTGTCTGCTAGTCTTGCTCGTTCAATAGAATTGAAACGATTGTTGTCTACTATCCAAAAGTCCGAGAATAAATCTATGGATCAATATTTACGAGACATTAAGATGATTGTTGATTCACTTGCTGCTATTAATTCTCCTGTCTCTATGCACGACCTTGTTGAGTACACTCTTCCTGGCTTACGGGGTTGTTAAGATTATGATGCTCTTGTCACAACTTTAATTCACTTTCCAGGCCAGTTAACTTTTAATGATCTTCGTTCTAAGCTATTAGTTCAGGAACATATGCTTCGTTCTATGAGCATCTCCACTCAACGGCAACACCAGGATTTTGGTGCTACTACTTCGGCCATTGGTACTTCGACTGGTGCATTGAGTAATCAACAACAACAAACTTGCCAGAACTATTCTAATAACAATAATCGCAATCGTCCTAATAATCGCGGTGGGCGCAACAACCGTAATCGGGGTTAAAACAATAGTAATGGACAAGGTGGTAATCGCACTAACAATGGGAGCTTGAACAATCAACTCTCCGTCTAAACACAGCCCGTACGTTCAGGTATGGCATTTTGTAAGTCAGTCTTGTCATCTGATAGTGTTGGTTATCTTTCTACTTCTGTTTCTCATGACTTGTCTATAGGAAATCCATTGGTTGAGGGGGTTTCTAGTTCTAATCCCCCTATTAATTGTCAAATTTGTTTCCATCCTGAACATTATGCTCAATCTTGTCCATCTCGCTATGCATCTCCCTCTGCGCCTGCATTAGTGGCGATGCCTACAGGTGAGACTAATGAGTCTTCATGGTATCCTGATTCGGGTGCCTCTTCTCACATGACCAATAACGAAGGTATTTTTTCTTTGAAAATTGTTTATAATGGACCAATTAATGTTAAAGATGCTAATGGTACTAATCTTCCTGTTGCTCATGTTGGTGAGGCGTCTTTTGAACTCTTTGGGTCGGCCTTTGCAATTAAAATCTGTTTTACATGTTCCCCACTTAAAATATAATTTAATGTCTGTAGACACCTAAAAATGGCTCCCCAAAT
>SNQN01013897.1:0-11968 GCA_008642245.1 Bassia scoparia | reverse complement strand
TAACTATTTACGTTTGTTGATTTGTCGTCATCAAAATCGCTATGTGGTTTCCACTTGTTCATTTTCTTTATTGAAACCACATAATCTAATAATCTTTTTTTGCAACAAAAATAAAATAAAAATAAAAATGCAAATAAACAAAAATTATATCAGAGAAATATAAAATTAAAAAGAGGATTAAAGACTTAAGATGAGAACTTAACACACAAATATAAGAGGAAAATGAGTAATATACTTATTATCTATTGTAGTATATAATACTACACACTTATATTTATATGGTTGAATATTATTTCTTTATTGATATTTATATGGCTATATATAGTTACTTCTCGCTATACACTGATATCATTTGGACTTGGGAAAGTTTTGATTAATCGGATTGTTTTGATGTTGATTTTTAGCATGATTTGTGTGAGTAATATTACTAAGGAAAAGGTGGGCAACAATGTCTTTCCAGTGGACAAGGCCAACCTCACCCTTCCGTTATATAATAGAGATGTTTTTACTTTATATGTGTTATGTCTTATAACATGTTGTTTACGACAACTATGGTTCTCCTAATCTTTTCATGTCTTATTGTTTTCTATCTGTAACCTACATACACTTATTATGATCTATTATGGTCCTATTCATTTGTCTGCGATGGTTAGTTATATCTGGTTTTTACAGTTACTCGATAGTCCTTTAATCTTCATATGCTTTTCCATGTCACAATGCAAGCCCTGAATATTGTATTACTAGTTTTCTTTGTGCACGCGAGCGCGGTGCCTTAGTCCTTATCGAAACATTCATCATATTAAACATGTTTAATGAAATATAGTAGCAATACGATTATCTCGCAAATTTAATATATTCATTAAAATCAAAAATGGACTTTGAATTAAAAATAATTCCATATATGCTTTTTGTTTAAGTTCTCCTAGTTGTGTTGAATGATGACGAAACAGTATGCAGAACAAGGTACATTGTCGGATGAAGTGCAGCTGTCTGAACAGTTGAGAAACTGTATCTTGGTTCACTTGAAAGAAAGTGACATGTAGCTAACAATGTATATGTAATACAAATTGTTCTATGTGTTGAGCATACAGGCATTTTCCCAACTCTCTGAGCAAGAAGTTCCTTCGATATCTCGTTAACGATTCCAAGTTGAAAAGAAGATCAAGGGCAAAGTTTTGAAGAATGTTGGAAATATGAGGATTAGTCTAAGATCTTAGACTAGTCTTTATATTTTATAAATGCTATGAAGTTGGTTGATGTTGTATTATTGATGGACAAATTATTGTGAACTTTCTTGTAGAGTTGAAGACAACTAGACCAGTTTGTTAGTTGGCTTTAAAACACTACCAGTTGGAAAGAACAGTTCTACTGTCTCACCAACTCTGATGCAACCGTTGTCTTTTATCGAGCAAGTAAACGTTTTTGGACTTTCCTAAAAAAGAATTTTGCGAAAGACTTCAAGGTGATCTAGTAAGAGAATACTATGGGAATATTGTGTAATTATTTTGTCGAAGTTAAGTTAACTAATATATTTATCTTGTATAAAATAATATACTTGTAAACTTTTCCTAAAATGATGTGGTGGATCTTGGATAACAAAATATCTTCAACATATTGTTAGGGTTCGACTCATGATCAATTGCATAGGCTCTTGACCGATAAATATTCACAAGTATGCACCTTACATATTGATTCTCAATACATATATACATATACAAGATATATTATCGAAGAAGAAATCCATAGAATATTCAATATATCAAGCAAGCATAAAAACAATCAGAGATGCATATAATAGAAACTATTAATTACTACTTGTAACCTTATATAGTAGAGAGTTATTGAAGAGAGATAGTAATTCGAATCCACACCAAGTAAAGAATATGAAGACATGATCGGTAGCATTGAGAGATCAAATTGCAATGCTATAGTGAGATACAGTGCGAAATAGCAACTATGGCGAGGATGAGAGGTGAGATTTCATAAGTATGAAGATCAAAAACCAATTGAGAGAAATGAAGGGTAATCATTATTTCATTCGAGGAGATGAATTAAATTAAAAAATAACTAGTTGAGAGGAGAGAGAGAGAAGAAGACGTATGACCCAAGTATGAATAAGACACTCCGTCATACATAGAAGCATAGAATAACAACATATCATATACAACACGATACTACACACATAACATAAACTAAGATATAACTAAATACCGAGCATGCAAAGACCGATATGGTCATACCTACTAAGAAATAAGATAGCAAATACAGAGAAATATCTTTATCCACTGACAACCCCCCTTGAATACTCTTAGGAAACCTTCAATATGGGTATCAGAGGCGCTAAGCTTCTCATGGGTAACACCTAGAGAAGTGATCAGAGTACTCACGAGATGCAAGCCATTGGCTTATGACAACAAGTCTCCCAAGTCAAATGGGAAGAACTACGCCTGGTGCGAAGAACATCAATGCAGAACATTATCATGGGATTGACTACGAGTGTGTGGATGATCGTTAAGAATGCTTCCGCAAGTGCGTCAAGCAGTTAGATGCATCAGTGTAGGTCATATCAAGAAGAGAGTGACTACACCAAAGCAACGGACTTCAAGACATTGAGAAAAGTAACGCATAAGGCTATGCTAATTCTCCAAACAGCCATAGCCCCAGGGCAAAACACCGAGACCAACACGCGAATCTGTGCATGTCAATCTGCCCAAGGAGATCTTGGGTATACCCCTTGAACTCGCTTATGAGGGTACCAGTGAGGTAAAAACCGTTCTAAGATTGATTTATAATCGTCAAAATATGAAGCTTTCAATATGAACAAAAAATGAAAATATTAGTGACTGTTCTTGGACGTTTCATGACTATAGTAAATGATCGTAAAATCACTTAAAAAGGTAAGAACTTTATTGACCGAGGACTTGGTAAGGAAGATGCTACGTAGTCTGTACATGTGCCGTTGGACAGCAAAGGACTGCAGTATATGAGCAAAGGACGTCTAACTGTTCTCACACTCTAGAACAGTTGATTAGACCTCTCCAGATTACACATTGAGATGTGGTCTATGGTAGACAGCGAAAATAGATCGCAGAACCAGCTAAGGGCCCCGGCACGTTAAAGGGACAGTTGAACAAGAAGAAGATGATATTTGCCATGATGGCAAAATGCTTTGAGAAGCACTTCAGAATCAAAGAAAACATGAAAGGTAAAAACTTTAATAAGTCTAACACTTTCAATGCCAGGTTTGCTTTAAGTGTAGAGGAAGTGGGAACATGTCATTCAAGGATTGTCCTGGTGGAAAGACAAGCAGAATATGAAAGAGTGAGAGAAAGCTTTCAAGAGAGCCTTGAGGCTGCTGTTGGCTAACTCTAAGTCTGATTCATTATGAAGAGGATGACCAATCAGCCAGACAAAGTTTGTATGGACTACTTTCCCTTAACAGCTGAGTAAATCAGTTCAGGAGAAACAGTAAGGCCAAACAATGCCTCATGGCCAAGGACAGGGAGAATCAAGTCTCAACAGTAAGCTATCTTCTCCAAATTCTAATGATATTTGTATGATATGATAGGGATTATTTGCTTGAATGTTTAGATTAACTATGCTGATCAGGTCTTAGAACTGAGTCAATGCCTATAAACAAGGCAAAAGGGACTATAAAAGAAAAATGCAGGAATTATGAAATTGCTCAGTGCTAGTTTGTGTACCACTTGCCAGGAAGTTTCGTATGCAGTTGAAAAATGAGAAAGCCCGAACGGGCAAAGTGGAACTAGAACGGTGCAAAGTTGAATTGGGATTTAAGTTAAGTCAACAACTTCATCTAAATTACGTTTTCTCGAAGATGAAGTAAGTGACTTAACTGGTTTCTCTGGTTGGATTTAAGTTTAAACCCAGAAGATCCAATCGACTTTTGCTGATAGCCAAGGAAAAGGGCAAGAATCTGAGGCAAGCCTGACCTGTTGCAAGCCCTCAACTTGTAATGGATGATGTTCAGCGACTTGCCACAGGAATTTGTTAAGACCAAGGACTCACCCCCTACTGTTTCCCCTACTCATCCTATACTGAAATAAGTAAATGATAGATAAAGTATGGAAGGACAATATGTGATCTAGTCTTTGAGATTGATAACTGAAAGAAAGGCAGGAAGGAACAGTCCAATGTCAACATGTTAAGTGAGTCAGTGCGTTTTCAACGCATTAAAATGGATTTGGAAAATTGAAAAAAAGACTCTTAAAATCTATGGACAAAGAAATGAGCAATTAATGCAAAAATGCTTGTCGAAACCAAAGACAAAAGCTTGAAAATATAAGGAAAACATGGTTGATATACTACTGACTGCTCGAGGCAATCTTAGATATGTCTTTCCCTTCAGGGAAACAGTTAGAGGTACTGGTCTAGGGCTACACTCCCAGGAAGCCAGATCCAAGTGGTCGCCCAGAGACACTACGTGCCATACAAGAGTAACAGACAAGTTTAAGTATGGACTGCCCAAAGATTATGCATGTATGCAATTTTTGGTCGGTAAAGTGGTCACAAAATTACATGAATGATCACAGGAAGAGAAGCAAGGATCCAGGAACATAGCATGGTCAGCTGGTCTGGCGTCAGGAAGGCAAGAAATATCTACTGTTGATGAATCGGGACCCAATCATTGTTGGGTTCCCAAACCTAACTGTTTGATTTGCTTTTTGCAGGCTAAAGTGAGGGAGATTAACCTACTTGTATTTGGGACATGGCCTGCTCAAGACACCATGTTAGAGTCACAAGGAACAGTTCCTACTCACTTGCGACTCATGAAGGGGAAGAGTCACTTTGGGACATACAGTAAGCTGGTTACTTTGTTGCCTAGGTATAGGTGTTAAGTCTCTTCCCCAAGCTAATTGATGATGCACCCAGCTCTATATTCATTTGAGGGCTTCGCAGCATAATCTCTTGCGTACTATTCCCAAACTATGTGACAAAGGCAAAGACGCGAGTTTCAAACTGATCTTGTCACATAGTTAGCAATCAAACAGGTGAACTGGTCTGCCAAGAACCAGGTTTGATGATGTTTACATCACACCATCTGGATTAAAATTCCCTAAGGACAAGTTCATTTGTTTGAGTGCTGTCACTGAAAAAAAATCAGTGGCTTTGGCATAAAAATTTAGGGCATGCTAGCTAACACTTTGAACAAACTCAAACCCCATGACTTAGTGGTTGGACTTCCAAAACATTAAGTACGTTGGATAGAGCTATGCTTCAGAATTGTAGCCAAGTAAGCATGTCAATCATCTTTTAAGCCAAAGAGATTAGGTCAGTACAACAGACTACTTGAACCTGATCCATATAGTTTGTTGGTCCTATGCATATTCCAGAGCAGAATGGACACAGGTTATGTTTGTTTATTGGTGATGACTATTTTCTCACGGTACACTGGACTCTGTTCTTGTCTGTCCAAAGAGAGACATTTATGAGTTCAGTGTTGTTAAAACAGTTGCAGAACCAATTGAACTGTTCATGGTCCAGTAAGATCTGATCATGTACTGATGAACATACATAATATCATACTACAAGGGACAACGGAAGTAAGTCCAACTTTTCAGCCACCAAGCACTCCAACCAGTAGAATGGACGTAGTAGAGAGAAGAAAGAAACCTTAAGGACGATGGCCAGAAAAATGCTTATTGGAAACGTGGTCCTCCCTAAGAGTTTCTGGAGGAAGCCAGTCAAGTCAGCATGGTCACATCAAACAGAGCATGCTTCCATTCCACTCTGAAGAAACCACCTTGATAATCTAAAGGGTAGAAAACAATATTGCACACTTGCACAATCTTTCGGCATGCTAAGTTTCATGTGCACTAATACATGGAGAGAACCAGTTGGATAAGTTCGACCCTAGGCTGATGAAGAGTCTGCCTGCGGAGAACTACACAGAGTGGAATACAGCCCGTCTTCAAAAGGAACCTTTCCCTGCTATCTGGGAAGTGTCCATGATTATACCTCTCCTTTTATCTATTAAACATTAATTTTTCAAGATTTAATTAAGAAAACACTAGGTACCATTAAGGAAAAGATTATGATAAAAATTTCTAAAATTATCGCACGTTTTGCGTGCACATGGGGCTAGTTATTACTTATGTCGAGCATCTATAGYGACACATGTCGTGTTTTTGTGAAAGAAGTTTAACTCTAATTGACAGATTAGGAGTTGACACATGAAAAATTCAACTCCTTTTTATATCCTAGTAATAGATGCGACTATTAAGTCAAAAAGCAAGAGAATATTTTTAAATAGGATTTTGATTATGATAGGAGATGAAAAACGAAGAAAAAGAACATAATAAATTAAATAAGCATCATTGACTCATGTTCTATGGGTCCGTTTGGTTGAACATAAAACATTTTCAATGTAAAATGATTTTCATAAAAAAAAGTTTTCCATAGAAACAATTTTCATTGTTTCATTGCATGTAAAAGAAGTGATGGAAAATAGRAAAAATGAAGGGGATGCAAGGACGTAGTGAAGGAGGAGTGTACTCCGTATAAGAGATGGAAGGAAAATAGTTTCCCTTTCATTTTGGAAGGAAAATGGTTTTCTATMATTGTAAGGGAAATTCTACTCCCATGAAAAATGATTTTACTTTTTTTTGTATACTAAACAATGTAAAATTGAAAATGGGAGGAAAATACTTTTCATGAAAAATGATTTACGCTCTACGAAAAGGAGCCTAAATTATTTATGATTCCCTTATTGCCTAACTTGTAAAAAGAACTGTAAGATATATTCGGATCCCTCCAATGCTTTAGTTAGTGACCAGAAATGGAAAAGTCTAGTGAACAAAAGTAAATATAAATGAAGATAAAGAAAGTCTTGGAAGCACTTTCCCTTCAAGTGAGAGTGAGAGAGAGAGAGAGAGCGAGCGAGAAAGAGAGTGTTTCCTTGCAGGTTTTGGAAGAGACTCCTTCGGCTGGAACTACCTCGACAGACCACCGGGAAAGCTTCATCAACAGTAAGTCCTACTCCTCGATAGTTGCCCTTTCACCTGTGCCTTCCACCATCACCCCACCACGTTCTCCACAGCCAGCTTCACAGACTCGAGACACCACAACACCACTTCCACTAGACACCACAATACAACCTTCACCACCCACCTCCCYTGCTACCACTATCTCCAACCCCCATTCTTYCAAGCCTTCCACAAACAGCATCCACATTGTGTTACCTCCAGAGTACTACTCCTCCTTARCTGCTAAATGGATTAACTCCTTGATTATCAAAGTGGTTGAAGGTTCCTTTTCATTCGATTATCTCTCAAAATACCTCCATAAGCTTTGGAAACTAAGCGCACCACCTTGACTATGTGCAATTGGTAAAGGGTTCTACATCTTCACACCTGCGTCCAAGGAATTGCGGTTAACTACTTTGGGAGGTCCGTGGTTTATTAATGGGAAATTCCTTTCAGTCCAGGCTTGGACCCCAGGGTTCAAACCTTCCAACGCTTGTATCTCCACTTATCCTGTTTGGGCCACACTCCTTGAATTGCCGGTGGAATTCCATACACTTGCTGTCTTGCAAGATATTGGCAACCGTTTGGGAAGTTTATTGCTGCAAATCTTCGGGCAGCAGGAAGAGATCAGATGCGTTTTGCACACTTAAAGGTCCTAGTTAATATTGCTGAACCTTTAATGGAGTGYCTTTGGTTGGGATCAGTGGAACAACCTTTGATTTGGGAGGATATCCCCAAATGGTGTGCAAAATGTAAGACCATTGGTCATGATTGTGGGATGGAGATGGAGAAGGAAACTCCTACTCCTGCTGCACCCTGTGTTAACTCCTTACTCCAACCCAACGGTCCTACCATGGTTCTCAAGGGAAATTCTGATCAAGGGCAACCCAACAGTCCTACCAAGGTTGTCAAGGGCAATTCTGATCTCACTGTGGGCACCTTGCTTTCCTCCGATAACTTTGAACCCACCCAGCCATGGATTCAAGTTCAGCGGTCACRGAAGCAGAGGAAAAATCAGCAAAAGAAACAAAAAAAAGGAAAAAGAAAAGGAAGTSCACCTCTCAATGGAGGCCGATTGGGGGGAAACCACCGCAAAGTCCGTTGGGTTAAAGGATATTCAGGCTTGCTCAGAGACAACACCATTGCCCGTGGCAGAGCATCAGGAAAGGCGGGTTAACAGACCAATTCAAATTTCAAATTTAGACACGTGTGACTCACGTGCCGCTGATGATGATGCACATGCTCCCGCCCTCACGTGCCAATCACGTACTTCATTTAACAAATGTATTTTTCCCCTTCTGGAAACCACTCGTGGTTTGGATAAGGAAGTTGTGGTCACAACTTTCCCCAATAGATTTTTTGTGGATGAGCTGGCATTACCCTATCCAGYTACTTSAATTCTTAAACCCTTCACTTTCCTCAACCATCTCTTTCACTTCCTTACTTCATCCCATACCCTTCTTCTTCAGACTATACGACTACTCCTCACCAGACACCCCACATTCCAACCACACACCATCCCCACCGGATTCCCCACCAGATCACCTAGCCCTTTACAAACACCCCCCTATTTCACCCGACAAAACATGCTTCATCAAATACCCATTTCCAGCACCACCACTCTTGACTTGCAATGAGAAACCAGTCTAAACTTACACAGAAGTCGACCCAGCAAAAATGTTATTCTATGCTCAAACGATGACGGGAAGGATCTGGGTTCCGAAGAAAATGATATGAAAATTCATGGTGAATCCACGGGGAGTGGATCTCTCATTTATGGATCTGGTGATGACTACGGATGGAGCAACCTTTGTCCTATCACACTTACCGAACCAAGAAGATTTGCGAGGCTCCATTCCGATTGCAGCGAAGCATTTCGAAACATGGCTTCTGAGCATCCCAAATTCAAACGAAACACTGCATATGGAGGACGATATTTTGTTCTTACTGGATCTGCAACCGATATTGCCTCAATCGAGACAAATCTATTTGTTGACTTCAGAGGTTGCGAAGATAGAATGCAGCAACTTCTCCAATGCTTTCCATGTGCTCCGAGTGGTAGCGAACACAAAGAGGATCAACATTAGCATGGAGTCCACCAAGAAGGAGGAGTGGCTACTGACCTCCACTATGTCTCTTTGCCCTGTGATACGAGTTCCACCAGAAGAAAGGGAATAGGGTGAAATCTTGAGACCCAAGGGAATCTTGAGACCCAACCACTTCCTGCTGACATGTATATTGTTGCATGGAATGCAAGGGGCATTGCTCNTATTGCCTCAATCGAGACAAATCTATTTGTTGACTTCAGAGGTTGCGAAGATAGAATGCAGCAACTTCTCCAATGCTTTCCATGTGCTCCGAGTGGTAGCGAACACAAAGAGGATCAACATTAGTATGGAGTCCACCAAGAAGGAGGAGTGGCTACTGACCTCCACTATGTCTCTTTGCCCTGTGATACGAGTTCCACCAGAAGAAAGGGAATAGGGTGAAATCTTGAGACCCAAGGGAATCTTGAGACCCAACCACTTCCTGCTGACATGTATATTGTTGCATGGAATGCAAGGGGCATTGCTCSCCCAAGTTTTAAGAAGCACATCGTGCWTATCATTGAGCATCACCACCCTGGGATGTTACGAATCACCAAAACAAGGACTTCAGTTGTGAACACAAAGACCATATATGAGGGGTTGCCTTTTGATGAGTGGGACTATGCTAAACTATAGGGCTTTTCTGGTGGTCTATTGATGCTTTGGGATTCTACAAGGGTGAGTTTTACACCCGTTGGATAGGATCTCCATTCGCTGCATGGGGTAGTCCAGGTAAAGGATTCTTCTTCCTCTTTTATCTTTTCTGGTATTTATGCTAGTACTAAATTTCGTAGAAGGAAAATGACTCGGAATGAGTTAGTTGATTTATCTTTTGTGATTGATTTGCCTTGGATAGTTATTGGAGATTTTAATGAAGTTAGGAACCAATATGAGAAGTTGGGGGGAGACCAGTGATTCTTTCTCGMTGTAATGCTTTCAATTATTGCATTTCCCGTGCTGGTCTTATTGATATGGGTAGCTCAGGTCTAAAATACACTGGGACCAATAAATCAAAACGAAGACCAATTCAGTGTAAGTTAGACAAAGTCCTAGTTAAGGGGAAATGGCTGGGAACCTGGCCACACACACATGTTACCAACTTGCCYAGGCACTCCTCTAATCACTCACCCTTACTCCTAAMCACTGCACCTTCCTAACCACCCTTGCCTCATATCCATAAACCCTTTCGCCTGGAACYTACTTGGTATTGTGAGCCCTCATTCCTGCCACTTCTTTCTAATTCTTGGTCCTCTGACCCTATCCCTTTCCCTCAAAAGCTTGAATCCTTAACTATCAAAATTAAGGACTAGAGCCAAACCTTCTACCCTAACTTCTTTCACCAGAAAAAGAGGATCTTGGCTCGACTGAAGGGTATTCAAATTGCACTTGAATCGAGCCCACACAAAACCTACCTTTGGGATCTTGAAGCCTTACTGTGTCAGGAACTTGATGAAGTGCTAGATAAGGAGGACTTATACTAGAAGGTGAGATCTAGGGATAACTGGCTTAAGGAGAGAGGGGGGGGGGGGAGGGGGGGGGGGGGGGGGGGGGGGGGGGAAACTCTAGCCTTTTCCACCACTCTGTTAAAATTAGGAGAAAAAAAATAGGATTAGTTCTCTAGTTACTGATGTTAGTAGGGAACTTTCTGACACTCAGGAAATTAGACTTCATATCCAAAGTTTCTTTAGTAACCTTTTATCCACTGAAAAGGTCAGTAATCCTGCTTGTAATAATGCCTTTGGAGACATAGGTGTGGCCCATAAGCCTTCCCGCTCAGAGTCTAGGAGGGCAGTGTTCTGTATGGGGGCACTTAAGGCACCTGGGCTAGATGGYTACCATCCACTGTTTTTCTAGAAACATTGGGG
The DNA here is from genome assembly GCA_008642245.1 of Bassia scoparia. Lineage (NCBI taxonomy): Eukaryota > Viridiplantae > Streptophyta > Magnoliopsida > Caryophyllales > Amaranthaceae > Bassia > Bassia scoparia. Next base: position 1,030 of record SNQN01013897.1, on the reverse strand, counting down.
TGAACTAGGGAAAAATGTCACTGATTTTTTGGCTGAGATCTTTGAGTCAGGTGAGGTGCCTAGTGTTCTAAATAGAACCTATATCAGCTTAATACCCAAAGTGGATAACCCCGAGAGTATTAGGCAATTCAGACCCATTAGTCTTTGTAACACCTCTTATAAGATCCTAACTAAAATCCTAGTCAATAGGATTAGACCTTCACTACCCACCCTTATCTCCCCTAATTAGAGTAGCTTTCTCCCTGGTAGAGGAATTGACCTCAATTACCTAGTAGCCACAGAAATTCTTCATTCCATGAGAGCTAGGAAGGGGAAGAAGGGGTGGCTGGCTCTTAGCATTGACCTAGAGAAGGCCTATGATAGACTGGAATGGGACTTCATTTTCAAGACCCTGGTTAAGAAAGGGTTTGATAAACATAACTGTCACCTAATTATGAACTGTGTTACCACTGTTTCCTCTTCAATCCTAGTCAATGGTGCACCTACTCCTTTCTTTAATCCTTCTAGAGGACTTAGACAGGGGTACCCCCTTTCCCCTTATCTTTTTATCCTTTGTATGGACCACCTTTCTGATCTAGTGCACCAAGCTTGTAATGTTGGTTCCTGGGTTCCCTTTACCCTCACTAGGAATAGATACTCAATGTCTCACCTGCTCTTTGCAGATGACATCCTTCTTTTTGGTGAAGCCAGTCTCAATACTTGCCATGCTATTATCCAGACCTTAGACACCTTCAGCTCTCTCTCAGGCCTTAGGGTTAACTACCAAAAAGGCAAGGTCTATATCTCTAAGAACATTGACTTGTCTTTGGCTACTTGCATCTCTGAGGCACTTGACATGCCTATTCATAAAGACTTGGGTCTTTATTTGGGGTTTCCTTTGACTGATAAGAGACCAACTAGGAACCAATTTCTTTACCTACTTCAAAGAGTTCAAAACAAACTCTCCTCTTGGAAGACCAAATTTCTAAACAAAGCTGGTAGAGTGACTCTCATTAATTCAGTCCTCCATTCAATTCCTAACTATACCATG
>SNQN01013896.1:0-11971 GCA_008642245.1 Bassia scoparia | reverse complement strand
TAATTATAAAGTAACGTTTTAATCTATTCTTACGATATAGTGAGTTAAGAGCACACGGAACACACACATAGACCATAGTCACAAACTCACAACTAGCCAACAAAAGAGTAGTACAGTCAAAAACTTCCAATCCAATCCAATTCACYAACCAAYTCTCCCAAAASKGTTAACYATGAAAGACCYTTTGAGCTTGAAATGTGGACRCAGTACAGACCCATCCACATTTGGCACGAATTAATTCCACTTACATTGGAGAGGGAAAGATTCGAACCCTTTACCTTTTTATCACGCTAGCTCTGATATCATGTTAACCGAACTATCTCAACCAAAACCTTAAGCGGATGGTTGAAGTCTGAGAATATAATATATACTCTATATATATGCCTTGTTTGGTAACTGGTTGAAAGCCGTTGGTTGCCATGGCTGGTAGCTGGAACTTTTGGCTAGTTTGACTAGTTGGTGCCTGTTAGCTAAAATCTTGGCTAGTTCATGTAAAAACATGTTTGGTAAATTCGGYTGTTGGTTGTTACCTGTTATGATAGAAAATGATTATATTGGACGCCAATATTTTCAATCCACTTATTTTTCTTTAATTATTTGAGGATACTATTGTAATTTTATAAATGAGCAGTTCCTAGCTAAAAGTGACAAACCGTTTCAAATAACTTGTATCTTTTGACCGAAAAGCTAGATGAGGAGCTGATACCCAAACACACTTCCTCCGTATTGAAAAAAACGCAACTTTTGTCATTTTTGGAAATATCACAATAAATGCAACGTTGGTTTTTTTCCATATTTGGTAAGTTTTAGCTTATAAATTATCTATTTCACCCTTATTAAACTACCCTAATCAACATTATCAACTTATAATCTAAAATATTTAAATACTTAAACTGATCTTGAAACTTTCCACCATTATCCCTCCCTTAACACCACCGCACCACCACCTCCAATCGATCCCCACCACCACAATCAACAACCATCAACCTCAAATCGACCACAGCCAATCGACCACCACGACCACTGCAACCATCGACCTCCAATCGACCACAACCACTGCAACCATCGACCTCCAATCGACCACCACGACCACTGCAACCATCGACCTCCAATCGACCACGACCACTGCAACCATCGACCTCCAATCGACCACCACCACTACATACCATCGAACTCCAATCGACCACCGCCACTACCAAGAATCCCCAAATTGGACTTCGATGATCCCAATTTGCAACCCTTGGTCCCCAATTCTCGAACCCTAACAATCGCCAATGAGTGATGTTTCAATTAGGGTTCGCGAGTGGTTCAATTGGGGGTTTAGGTGGTTCGCACAACTTCGATTGGGATGATGGTTGGATGTTTCGTGGTTCGATTGGGATGGTGGTTGGCGAGTGAAATGGTGGATCGAATGAGATGGTGGATCGAATGAGATGGTGGTTCGACTGGGAGGAGGGGTTCATATGGGAGGGTAGTTCGTATGGTGGTGGTGGTGGTTCGAATGGGGTGGTTGTTTGAATGTTGGTGTTGGTGGTTGTTTGAATGGTGGTGCTGGATTGCTGGTGGTTCCATTTTCCATCATTAATTTAATTAGATCTCTTAACCAAACCTCTAATCTTACTTATGATCTTTTGCCTAGGATTCACACTGCTCTCAAAGTTGCCTTTTTTATGATACCGAGGAAGTAATTTTTTGTTTTGAACCAAATTGACAAACAACCAGCTACAAGCCGGCAGAAATGGGGAAGAGCTCAGACACCCCCCATAGGCCCATACTCTATCAAAAGCAACACCGGACACTTGTGCACACTCACACTCTCACAGCAGAAATGGGGAAGAGCTCAGACATGGTGTTAACTGCAACAGCAATAGCAGCACTTTCAACCCTTCTAGTCCTTTATCTTCCTCCCTTCTTCTCTCCTCCTCCTCTCTCCTCTTCTCGTGACCTCCTCCATCTCTCTCACCCCATCAAACTGCCTCCCTCTGCTTTCGGGCCGGAAAGCCTCGCCTTTGACCCGTCGGGTTCGGGCCCCTACACGGGCGTCGCTGATGGTCGGATCCTCAAGTGGGACCCGGATTCTGCCACCTGGGTTGACTTTGCTTTCACCTCTTCTTCCAGGTATTGATTGTATTCGTTCGCTCGTTTAGTTTGAACATGTTTTACTAATTTTGATTGTGATTTGCTGAATTCTGAATTGTTAATTACTGTATGTAAAGAATCACGATAATGGATTGTGTCAAATTTTTGTTGCAAGTGTCGAACTTTTAGATTAGCTGATATGCATAATTTGTTAAAGGAATGCTTTATGATTACTTCAAAATCAAAATTATGCTTTTAAAAAGGGTGAAAACATGCTTTAGTAAGAAACAGATTGTTTTACAGTCCAAACATGCTTNGTGATTTGCAAGTTGCAACTTTGTTTTCATTTAAGGATTTGTTGACAGTATGGAAAATAATTGATCCAACCCAAAACATCTTAGTTTCTGTTTTGGTATTCAAATYGATGCAACATAACGTCAAACACCAAAAGACATAAGGTGTGCTCGGTAATAATTATAAAGTAACGTTTTAATCTATTCTTRCGATATAGTGAGTTAAGAGCACACGGAACACACACATAGACCATAGTCACAAACTCACAACTAGCCAACAAAAGAGTAGTACAGTCAAAAACTTCCAATCCAATCCAATTCACCAACCAACTCTCCCAAAACTGTTAACCATGAAAGGCTTTTTGAGTTTGAAATATGGACGCAGTACAAGCTCAGTCATACTCCTTTGACATCTTTATCACACTAGCTCTGATATCATGTTAACCGGACTATCACAACTAAAACCTTAAGCGAATGGTTGAAGCCCACAAATATAATATATACTCTATATATAGGTCTTGTTTGGTACCTGGTAGAAATCTGTTGGATGCCATGGCTGGTAGCTGAAATTTTTGACTGATTTGACTAGTTGGTGGCTGTTAGCTGGAACCTTGGCTAGTTCATGTAAAACCATCTTTTGGTAAATTCGGTTGTTGGTTATTAAGTGTTATGATAGAAAATGATTATATTGAACACTAATATTTTCAATCCACTTATTTTTCTTTTATTATTCGAAAATACTATATTACTATTGAAATTTTATAAACGAGCAGCTACCAGCTAAAAGTGTCAAACCATTTCAAATAACTTGTATCAACTGGCCAAAAAGCTAGATGAAAAGCTGATAACCAAACACAATTTTTTTTTACTATTTGACCAAATTGACAAGCTATCGGCTACGAACTCGGAGACAACTGTTATCCAAACACCCCCATAGGCCCATACTCTATCAAAAGCAACACCGGACACTTGTGCACAGTCACACTCTCACAGCAGAAATGGGGAAGAGCTCAGACATGGTGTTAACTGCAACAGCAATAGCAGCACTTTCAACCCTTCTAGTCCTTTATCTTCCTCCCTTCTTCTCTCCTCCTCCTCTCTCCTCTTCTCGTGACCTCCTCCATCTCTCTCACCCCATCAAACTGCCTCCCTCTGCTTTCGGGCCCGAAAGCCTCGCCTTTGACCCGTCGGGTTCGGGCCCCTACACGGGCGTCGCTGATGGTCGGATCCTCAAGTGGGACCCGGATTCTGCCACCTGGGTTGACTTTGCTTTCACCTCTTCTTCCAGGTATTGATTGTATTCGTTCGCTCGTTTGAGTTTGAGCAATGTTTGTACTAATTTGATTTTGATGATTGCATATTGCAATGAAATTTTGATATGCGTTAATTACTTGTATGTTAAAGGAATCCCGATAATTGAATTGATATGGTATTTGTGTCCAAATTTTTGTGTGCAAGTGTCAACTTTAATTAGCTGTATGCATAATTTTGTTTAAAGGATGCTTATGATTACTTCAAAATCATGCTTTTAAAAAGGGTGAAAACATGCTTCTAGTAGAAACGATTGTTTTACAGTCCAAACATGCTTCAGTAGAAAAGTATTTTTTAAGTTTGCGGTTTGCCTATCGAATTCACCGGAGCCTAGCTCCGACTACATTCAGATTCGTCTCGTGTTGTTTTTGTGGATGAGATCTCCCACAAATAGTTTTTTGCATACGGTGAGGTCTCGAGAACTCGAGACTTCACTTAAACCCTTTGAGCCAACACTTGTTGGTAGAAATAGATCATTTTGGACTACAAAAAGATGTTGAGGAACATTAGTTTAAGAAAGATATTAGAGTCGTACTTGTGTGAGATCCGGATACAGTCCAAACAATTGCAACAACAACAAAGTCTTAATACCAAAATGATTTGAGATCGCTAAACATGAATCAATAATGGATGAATAATTGAACTGATCGTACCTTATGCCAAGCTTACTAGATAGTAGTTACCATTATTGATCTATTCCTGTTGCAATTAAGCAAAAGATTTTGACATCTTTGATGGATAGAATTCTAGTTTCAGTTTTAATTACAGTTTGTTGCCACCCCACTTATGGGACAGTATATTCTTACTTTTTTGTGTGTTTTAAAAGTTTAGATTACTTGCTTATTTGTGTGATGATCATGAATAAGTGTGTTGATTACAGAGTATGGTATTTCCAAAGGCTATTGATGAATAATATATGGTACATTGTAATCTACATTCTATACAAAGGGAATACATCTGCTAAATAAGGGAGGTTAATTTCTAAGGTCATAATGCTAAAATAGTAGATTGATGGCTAATAATATTGGATTACTCATGAATAATATCAAGTTGAGATTTGTGATTTTTATTTCGTGAGCTCGCTATTTGTGAACAAGTTGAGGTTCTTAGTAATAGGCATGTGATATAAGAGAACAGCGAAACCGCTCTAAACTATTTTCATGTGGTCTGTAGATTCTTAATATTAATGCAGAAAGTGAAAAATATGAAACTAAGTTTGTTCCTGTATCGTAATTCTTATAGATTGAGTTATTCTAATCATCTCATTATGAATGATGGAATAATGAATGAGCTTGATTGTATAATATTTTGCTTAGGCTTAAACATACTCTTGTGTTTTGGAACTATGCATATTAGCAAGAAATGATGATTTACATGTTTATTAGTGGTACTAAAACTAGAGTTACTTAAGCTGATGAAGTCTATATCGAGTGGTTGTGTCAAGTAGTTGTAGTTGAAAAATGAGAGAGTATATTTATGAATTTGATACAATCAATTAATGTCATCAAGGGGTGGGTATCAAGAAACAGATTGGAACAGGAAAAAGATTAGTATGTCTTTGAAAAATCTCGGTTTCTTTACCAGACAATAGAGCTCGACAAGGTCATTGTAAATGTGTGTTCACAATGAAAGTTCTTTTAGCACCAAACAAACAATGGTATTTTGTTATGGGCTTATCTTGAGCATTTCTATCAAGTATCTATACTAGTCCGTCCATTTTTACATGTTTTTGGAGATGTATATACTATAGGGCTAGTAAGCATACTTTGATGTTAAAAGAATGTGAACTGGACAGTTATTATCCCGTTGCCAGTAATCTTTGGGATTAAATTCTCCTCAACCTGTGAATGTTTCATTTTCATTTAATTTTTTCTATGTTTATTGATTTTTACTCGTGGGAAATGATGTTGAATTCAACTTCTTAAATTTACAAGTGAAAGAAATAAGCTAGCTAATCAATCATTTCCACTTTATGCTGATTGTTTACAACATGATGGTAGCGTCCGTTTGCACCTGAAATGGAGCATGTATGTGGAAGGCCACTGGGTGTGAGATTTGAGCAGAAACTGGAGACCTGTATATTGCTGATGCCTATGTTGGCCTTCTAAGAGTCGGGCCTAAGGAGGTTAGCCTCGAAGGTGGTAACTGAGCTGAAGCCTGCCTTGATTTCACTAATGATTTGGACATTGATGAAGAAGATGAAATCAATCTACTTCACTGATTCAACTTGAATTATCGTAGAAGGTATATTATTACTATTCAAATATCTTAGATTATGCACTGATTTTGTATTAACTTTGTTTACTTGATACCGGGTAAGGGACATGGCTTATTGTACACTAAGGGTTCAAGATTAATAGAATATCACTAGATGGCTTTCTAAGTTTAGGGAATATTATACAGGTTACATCAACTTGTACTTGATCTCTGGGTTTTGATCATTCATTCGTGCTCTGTTGCTGACTTTTTCGTCATATAGATAGGAAACACGTGGCCTGGATTGAATGTTTGCAACTAATAAAATGAAGACATCAGGGTGCTATGAGCCTATGATAAAGATGTGTGATTTGATACTTAATATTCATTAATTTTTGCTGAAATAAAGGAGTGAGTTTCAAACTTCATTTTCTTGTTTAGTTTGTCTTTATGATGAAAGGAAGGAAAATGTGGCACTTTGCAATTTAGAAGAGTCGTTTTCTTTTCACTCCTATTGAAAACTGTTTGTAACTAGAGAAAATTATTTTCACAGTTATTACTGTTTTACAATTAACGCAGGTTCATGTTATTGCTTTAAGTGGGATAAGACGGGCAGATTGATAAGTACAACAATCAACAAAAGAATAAACTGTTCTACTACGCATTTGCTTTGCAAGGAGTGGCTTAGCACAGGACCTCTCGTTTGTGCTGTAGCTTAAACAAAATGCAGATCGTAAGCATACTGGCTGTCAAGGTACAAATGCAGCCAAGCTGAAACTTGTCGCTGTTTTGCCTGGATATCCTGACAATATAAGAAGGAACTCAAAGGGTGAGTTTTGGGTTGCGTTACATGCCAAGAATACCCGTTTGGTTGATTGGATTATCAAGAACCCTTGGGTTGGGAATTCATTGCTTAAGCTCCCGCTAAACTTTCAACAACTGCATGCTCTATTCTTTGGAGGGCACCATGCAATTGTGGTGAAGTTGAATGAGGAAGGACAAGTGGTTGAGATCTTGGAAGATTCTGAAGGAAAGCAAGTGAGGTATGCTAGTGAAGCAGAGGAAAGGGATGGTAAGTTATGGATCGGTTCTGTTATGATGCCCTCTGTTTGGGTTTACAATTTGCATTGAGCCGAAAAACGTATATACAGAGTATTGATGTATGTATGTAGGTAGTATTGATGTACTCCCTCCGTATCGTATTAACTACAACGATTGGACATTTTTCCTCTCTACTTTATGTCAAATCGTTGCAGTTAATACGATACGAATGGAGTATCTTTCTGCACTTTTCTCATTAAATGTACTATTCTCAGCTGATATCGTTATTACATAATCATTCATCATTATTCCAATTATGCTACTTTGAGGAGTGCAAAAGAAGTGTGGTATGTCACATTTTTACTGCTTAATTGGTTAGTAGACTTRACTATAAACATTTATTCTCTGGTGCATCATACATCCAAGGCTTATGATTTCTGTTATATTTTCGGGTGCCTGTATCGTACATCGAACTACCAAGACTCGTGTTTTGGTCATTTGAAAGAACAATTGAACCGATGAGTGTGAGGTGTAACAGCATTTTTGAGCTRCGACAAAGCCCATGTATAGGTTGTGACTTGTGAGGTTTTTCATTTCCTATCGAACCAGTCGTGCTAATTCTGACTACACCAGATTCACAAATGACAACTTCGCATTGAGCTGTTGTGCTAATTCCGACTGCTTCAGGTTGTGACTTGTGTGAGGCATTTCATTTCGTATTGAACCAACGTTCATTTCTTTACAACCCACCCACATATGGGCGACATGGAAAACGGTATCATGATTCATGAGCTTGTACTGTTTCAGGTTCACAAATCACAATTGACTACTTTGAATGCAATTATTGATGAAGCCCCAACTTGACAACTTAGTAGTTAAGATTAAGGGTCTCTATTACTCCGTAATTCAATAAGTTAATTCATCCTACAACCTCTATCGACTCTGTTTTGTTGTATTCAATTGGCGAGTGATTTCCGCACTACACACCCCCTCCAAATCCGCACTCCTCATCTCACATAAAATTCATAAAACCACGTCGTTTTATTAAGAAATGAAATGCGAATTTGTTTGAAGAAGTCCGAAAACCAGTTGCCTACACTCTAAAAAAATCTTCAAAAACCTCCAATGGAATATGCATATATTATTATTTTAGAAGGGCCCACTTGTCCAAATAAGGTTGAAAAGTTTTTGTACTCTTGTTATGTCACTAACTCTCTACACCACACATATTATCTTAGGATATTCATATTCCTTCATAAAATTATGTTTACTAACACTATAAATATCACCACTTCATATTGGACCTTCACTTCTAGTATTCTCTCCTTATCATCAAGTATACTTCACACATGTAACATTCTAAAACTATATATTATTCATATGAACATTGTATGTTGTAAGTAAGAAATGATGAAGCCATCAAAAGTTATTATTGCTTCTATATTTGTCCTCATATTTGCCTTACTCTACACCACATATTTTCATTCCAAGAAACCATCAAAATTCTCGAGTTGCTAGAGATTATTCCGATGAAGGCGCTCTCGGGCCGAAAGTCTGACTTGTATCCTGCGGGATGGACCCACGACGTGGCTGTCGGCGGCCGGATCTTTAAAGTGGGTCCCATCATGAACGGGTTGGGTTGACTAATCGCCTTTGTCTCTCCTCAAAGGTGCCTAACTATTATACTTATTCTATAGAATTATTCTTGCAACATGCTTCTATTATATTACTAATATAATGTCTTTTGGATGTTACGGATATATATAGGGCGTTAACATGATAAACATGTTGCCAAAATGCTTTGAATTGGTGTTGATTTTCCAATAATGAATTTAAAAATTAATGCAAGTTGCTTAGCTTTGTGTGTTAAATTTAATTGTCATGGAAAATTGATTTCTTTTGCACACTTTTAGCAAAACTATACTTAGTATGATGATTTTTCAAAATTCTATATAATTAAGGTTTTTCTTCTTTTTTTGAATATTTAGAATTTATGTTGTTTGGTTGTATCCCCTTTTATGCTACACGTCACAGTGCATGTAGAATGCTAAAATTTGGACACATCATATAAGAATGAAGAAACAAAAAACATCTGTAATCTGTATGTATACTTGTATTTGTAATTTGGTTCTAGCAAACAAATAATATCAAGGTTATTTGCTAGTATGTGCATCGTATAACCAGTATTGCAATGATAGTTTTACTTTCTACTTATTACTATATTCTCTCTATCGTGCACTAGTGCCGGACGACAATACTCATAAAGTGGAGTCAGTACCCCACTTGTTCGAAAAAACCTCATGAATAACAATTAACTGTTAAAAAAAGTAATTTAAAGTATTAAATGATTCACTAATATTCAAAAAGTTGATCCCTATAGCTCATTTGACTACGTAACACACATACAATTGATCAGTACTCAAGTGCATGTAATTTCTGGATACTGCCACTCTATCGTATCCAAATTCTTGACATTATTACAAAATGGCATACAGGTGTATATGTATTGACAAAATTTAAAAAAAAAAAACTCTCTATTTCGTAGTACAAGATAGTACATATAAATTCATATTTGAAGCTATTTAATTAATATGGATTATATCGTATCTGTTTATGTTTCATTAATGATTCCCTTATATAATCTATTAAACATGATAAATGTACAACCCCATTATGACATTCAATATGTTGCTATAAATATTTAAAAATTATGTCGAAATCACAAACGTATTACTCCGTATTAAATTATTTAATACATGATAAAAATGTACAACCCCATATCCTATCATTCTCCAAAAAAGAAAAAAAAACACTTTAATTTGACAATAATTTTTATAATGGACATTATTTCTTCTAAACATTGAAGATATACATTGAGATAAAGGTTAGAAGTTAAAACTATAGAATAATGATGTTTGAATGTCAGAATAGTTAGAAAGTGAAGGTGTTTGTCCTATTTACCTACTTTCTCTTGAACTAGTAATATCATTAATTTTTGTCTCCCTCTTACATAGTTACTCCAACACATTACTTTAGCGGCAATGCATAGTGTCTTGTAATTGATTGTTAGTTTCTACACTATTTGTTATGGTATTGTTACACTTTAGAAAGCAAGATTCATTGTACTCAACTAACTCATCATTAATCAAATGTATTTATTTCAGAAATGTTATGTTAGTAACATATTAAGTATATGCTTATATTACTCATTCTATTAAATATAGCTTATGCTTGGGTTATGTTTTTTTGACTGTTTTTTTTTTGTTTGCACGTGTTATTAATTCAACGTTACGACGCAACACTCATATCCATTATTAGTACATAAAATACTCTTCACACTATAATCTCTATAAAATCGTCATTCGAATATAAAGGATCATAATTCTTTCACGTGTTATGTAATTTATATCTCGTATCACTTTATGTTGCCTAGAAACCATAGTCGACAACTCGCACACTTCTAGAGAATATGTATGAAATCCATATGCGATTGAGGTTTTTCCTAATAGCCAACTAAGCTTCAAAGAACAATCAGGTCCTACCTCACTTCTATTTAGAAAACATACATGTGATATCCTTTCTTATTATTAATCTTTGATTGTTGAACTTGTATGCTTTTCTGAAGAGCTAATGCTTATGCTATGAATACGCATACCTCAATTTGTAGAGGTTTGAACACAAAGTTGAACTCTTCATTCCTTAAAGCAAAAAAATACTTTCTTATGGTAAATATATTTGGACAAACTACTACTATATGTCACATGTTTCCTCTCAAGATGTGTATAAGAGACAGCTACTACTATATGTCACATGTTTCCTCTCATTTTCTATATATGGTAAATAATGAATTAAATGTGCTAGAAATTATATAAAGAAATTATGGGATAGTTGGTTACTTGGTTCCACACATGCAAACTACTCTACCTTATGTGGTATGTCTCATTTACTCACATGCTTAGTTTCAAGGTTAGCTTCTCTCAAGTGAAATCACTTTATTCATTTTGACTAGGAAGAACAGCTATCATTTTTGTGTTTTTTTATCCATTAGATTCATCCTTTGAGCTAATTCGRATTCAGGGTTCAATTCTATATGGTTATGTTTCAGTCTTATCTTAATTGTTGTTATGGGGGTTCGAACATGCAGTCCTTACCAAGTGTAGTCTTAATTATCACTACATCAACAATCAATTGGTGGAAGATTAATAACGAGTGTTTTGTATTAGAAGATTGTCATAGCGCCTTTGTACCCGGTCTATCTTTCTATAAAAATGATATACATAGCCCTTATGCCTAGGTTTAAGATATCCAAAATGAAAATTTAAAATTGATGAATCAAGCATTTATTACCTTGATTAGTATGTGATATTTTCTTGTTTTCTCAAATTATTTCTACTAATATAAATGTATTAATTTCTTTTAGGTGGCCCTAAGGGCTGCATATAACATAGTGAAAAAAAAAACATTTTATGAACAATTACACGAATGAATCAAATTATAAATGAGAATTTCAAATTTCAGAATGTTTCAATCAAGATGGTAAGAATGAATCTAATTATACGGATATATGTTCAATTGGTCTGATTATTTCTTATCTGATTTTTTTCTTATCTGAACTTTGTTGATTTGATTTGAACTGAAATTTTCTTACTTAGTTTGAAATTTTCTTATCTAATCTGGTTTGATTTGATCTACGAGTAAAATTTTCTAATCTGATCTGAACTTTTTGTAGTTGTTTTTTATTTTTAATATTTTCTAATTTGATCTGAATTTTTCTTATCTGATCTGAACTTTTTTTTTTTTAATAAGCATTAGAATGCTTAACTAAGTAGAGCTGAATGTAACCTAACTAAGTTTTTCCCCATTAATTAATTCAGTGAATTATGCCAAAACAAATCAAATCACGAAGAAATGGAACATATATGTGGGCGACCATTGGGCCTGAAATTCAATGAGAAAACAGGAGAACTCTTTATTGCAGACGCATATATGGGCCTAATGGTAGTGGGCCCAGAAGGTGGGCTTGCAAGCCCAGTTGTAACAGAAGTTGAAGG